>VZRF01008106.1:119318-220771 GCA_013396875.1 Vireo altiloquus | reverse complement strand
GAGGAGAGGAGAGGAGAACTGCTTGAAAGACAGGGAAATCTTAAAAAAAAAAAGAAGAAAATGGGGGAAAAAATCCGATTTGTTAAGATCCAGTTCTTATATATTCTGCATAAAAATAATAAGTGGATTTCTAAGGCCAAACTAGATCTTGCTATAGTGAAATGTAAAACTGCTCTTGATTCCAGCGCAGAGAAAATCTTCTAAGACAGTAAATGTAATGAGTTTTGTGGAGTGTACACTGAATGCTTTGAATATTATCAGAAAAGGAATTTTAGCTTCCAGTCTATACAGACATCTGTTACAACCTCCAATGTGGCATTGAATTCGCATTGAACGGGTCAGGCAGGACTAAAATCCTTTCTTTGTTACAACTAAGTGGTTTGAGTTTATAATTTTTAATGTTATACTTAGTATCCATAAAACAAAAAAATATTTTTCTAACTATCCAACTGGCTTTTTTTTAAAGTTTACTAACTTTTACAAATTATTCTTTTACTTGGTCCTAGATATCTGCATTTTCTCACTTTCCAATAGTAAGTGCATATGCATCTGCTCAAACCTAAAGATTGAACAAGAGGTGCTTATAGGAGTTGCTAAGATCTATTTGTTCTGCGTTGCAGCTCTAAGATCCTGTATTATGAAGCATACGGGTCTTTAGAGTTCACTCCATCTCTTATGTTAGGGTGCCTTCACAGCACCCATTTGTAAGAGAGATCATCAAAAGACTGAAAATGTGTTTCTAATAGCCCTGATTTAACTTAGTATGCCAGCTAGTCACTGTCTCTCTTAGTACAAATGCCTCCCTGGACTCAGGCATGCTGGCCATACGTAGCAGAACCTCTGCATAAGCCTTAAAATACCTTGAACATTAACATGCTTGCAAAAGTTATCAGTGGTGGATGGAGAAGCGGGGTTACACCGCCTTTGGCATTAAGAATGCCAAGACCAGCCTAACACAGCAATCCGAAAATTAAACATTCTGAGGATGTGAAGAAAAATTCCTGACAGAATATGGCACCAAGTGAGCATGTGGCAGACAAAATTCCTGCTAAAAGAACTAACAAGAGATGGTACTGATAACTTACCTAATGTTGATGAGGTAAAGGCTGCATGGCTCTCCTAGAAACATGACTGACAATTACTTTATGCTGTAAAGGGCCAGTCTGTCTTTTTAAAGACACGGTCTTCTAACATGTTGCTTCTTGGAGTGTGTGGGGAGCTTCCCGCCTTGAGCTGGTATGATTTTCAAGTTTAATTCTTCAGGCACAGTAAAAGACATTTGCCAACAGTCATTGGTATGGGTAATATCAATCTCTACTTAATTATTTTTCTAGATTTAATACTATTGCTTCAATATTGCTTCAATAAATAATGCACTTTTTACCAGTCATCTTAATGATCTATGCTATGTAGTAAATAATTCTGATTAAAATCTTTTAGTCTAATCATTATCACTATCATCATTAATTTACATAAATAATTTATTTCATTAATAGAAATATATTTAGGTTGCCATCCTTAACCCTGCCGGAAAAAGATCTATAAAAGCTTAGTTGCACCTATATAACTCTTTAGACACAAATTGTCAGCCAAATCTGGGATTAGAATGGGATCCTGCTACACCTAGACTCCTCTCTGAGAAGCTTAGAAATCAAGGGAGGTCTTTCTGAACCTCGTGATTCAACAGGAGGGTTTCCCTGATAAACTTCTTCTGAAGTTTCCATTCTTCCTGGGACACTCCGTGTTCCATGGACAGGCAATGAGAGCAATAGGTCAATCAGGATCACATCCAGAACAGCATTCCTGTCACTCCAGCTGCCTCCCCAAGAGTCACAAACAATCAGGGGGGAAAGACTTCACAGTGAAATGGCTATTCTTTATGCTTTATGGGAATTCATCTCAGGAGGTGCCACACTGAACACAATACATGTGTAATTTCTTAAGGTTTTGATTTTGCTGGGGAAAAAAGCATTTGACCCACTCCCCACAGTAAAACAAAAATAAGGTTTCTTTGAAAGCTTACATAGACTCTGTAGCAATAGAATAAGGATAAAATAAGTGCTGCATGCTATAGAAAGAAAACCATTAGACTTTTTTTATTAAGTATGGGATTAACTTACTCTGCCCACCTAGTCATTACAGTGTGCTACATGTGTTACTGGTACAACTATGAAAGAACCATCCCACAGTTAAGGAAAAGAAAAACCAAGTGGATTTTTTGTTTTGTTTCTCTACATGGAGAATTGTTTTCATCACGTCTCTCTTCAATTGTATATACATCAGTTTCTAATAAATGAAATAATACACCAGTAGTTAGAAGCAAGGATCCCATATTTCTATAAATGTCAAGCTGACTCTGTAGTCAATCAATCAGCTGATCAGGTTTTATTTGTAAAGGATAGGGAAAAAAAATTCCACCACTCTATAATATCAAAGGAAAGCACCTGATGCCTTAAGCAAACCAGAATCTTCATTACATGGCAATTTCATGATGTTTTGCAATTTAAAGGTAGTGGCATTTCAAAGGCATAACTTCTAACAAAACAAGGCAATGATATGGTAAAACACAGAATTAAACTTTGGTGGATGTTCATGCCTATCCTTACATTCCGTTTGAAATACGAATATTAAAAATCATGCACTGTGTAATATGCTTTAGAGAGGCATTTTGAAAAATTTAACTTATGTAAATTGAGAAGCAAATCACCACGTCTCATAGGGTCAGTTTTTCTATTCCTAGTCACTTCCTGCAAGTCTTTGTGAATGCTGCAAATACATATTTCATTATTTTCAGCTCTAGGTTGTGTACACACAAGCTCCTTAATGTCAGATATAAATACAAGAAAGTCCACATTCTGGTCTACTGGATCAAGCTCTGCATTCAAGCTGCTTGCAGAAAAGAAATGGAGGAGTAAAAAAGGAAATTTAAGGGGGGTTTATGTAAAGCACCCTATGCAAACCAACACACACAACAGTGCTAAAGCTGAAAATGAACACCAGATCTTTGTCCTAGTTGAGTCTCCACAATCTAAATCCTATTATGGCCATAAACAATCTCCATGCCATGGCCATCCTTCCCCTTCCATTTGGTCAAAGCTGTACCAAAAGCAAGTTGCCACAGTGGCTCCATGCCACCTTATGATTTTAACTTGCCAAAAAAAGTCAAGACTCAGCACAAAGAAATCATATTACAAAAATACCCTACCCAAAAGTTGTCCAATTTGTATTACTCCAAGATTCATGGGAATGATGCACATGTGCTAAACTGGTTAAATTCAGTCCTTTGTGTTTGAACTTCAGCTATAGTGAATGTTACAGCTTTTCAGTGTACATGAATGCTCAGTGTTTCAATCAGTTATTGCTTTCAATTTCTTTTTAAACCATGTTTTGCCAGTCAAATTTCATCCCAATTTCCATTTGAATTTACCTTTGACATTGTCATAAGCTTCCCTTTCACTTATGGGTGGTGATAAGACTACTGTAAAGCTGCAATAGACTCTGTTGTTGCCATAAAGGTCATATGTAGCTTTCAGATTAGAATGGAAAAAATTCCCCTTCATTTGAAAAATAAATTCTTCTCACACATATATTTATAAATCAAAGTAATGCAACTGCTCCACAAAAAAAAACCCAAAATCAATCAACCAAACAAAATTCCTAGAAAATAAAGCCACCAAAATATTATTTATGATGACAGAAACCTGGAGTTCACTCTGCATTGTCTTATCTGTACCTGACATGCCCATATGTTGAAAATGGAAACCAAAAATCATACTTGTATTTATAGGTGGTGACTCTGACATGACAAAAAATGCTCAGTTTTAAGGTATGCAGTTTTTGGGGCTCCTGCATGGCTATCACCACTGTCAATACCTTCACTTGCTTGCTTTGGGCTGAGAGTGAGTTTAGAGAAACATTACCTGGACATTGCAAGGTCATCATCCTGAGGAGAGATGAACTAATGTTGCATAACAGGATTCTGAATTCTTAAGCTATTTTATTATTATTGGTAAGATTCCTAAGAGGTTTCTCTAGTGTACCCATCAGAAATTTTTCTGTTAGGCATCACCATAGCAGGGGGATTTACACTTTTTTTCTGAGTCTGGCACCAGATAGGCTTTTGTAGCTGGGCAAAAAGTCTTCTGCTTATTTAAAATCCTTTTTTTTTAACTCTAATCTTCTGAAACTCACAAAGCAGATACCCAGTACAAAATTCACCCTATATTTACCCCGAGGCATACTTCCTTCTTAATATTTTGATTAATTTAGGTTTTGCATATCACTGCAATTTCAGAAAAATATTTAGGTCATATAGAGTGAAGGCAGGTAACAATTCCGGTTTGGATATACCATGAGGGAAAAGTTGAAATTTAGAAAATTAGAGCAAGTTTTCATTACTTCTCAGTTCCTTGATTTATCTCCTGTTCTCTTAAGGACCAGAGGAAACAGCTGAGAAATCTAAGCATCACCTCTGTCATCTTTTGCATATATACAACTCTTAGGCAATAGTGACATTTTAAATATATCTGCCTATTAGTATCTCTCATAACATTCCAAAAATTCTGCAGTTATCAGCTAGACATGCAACTGATGTAGAAAGAATGTGAAGAAGAGAGTGAAGTACTAAATATGAAGAGCATTGAAAATCAGGGAGGAAATCTTTCGTTCAGCTAAGGCTTTTGAAAGGAAAGTACTCNAAAAAAAAAAAAAAGTAGAAAGAGGTTTTTCACCAGCTCGAACCAAACAGCATAGAAAAAGGGTGTACTTGTTTCTATTCTTCCTTGTGGTCTTTGTAGATTTACATGGGTCAGAGTCAGCAGAGATAAACTAGCACAAGTAGTTTTATAACTAGAATGAGAGAACTAGAGACCAAACCAATCTGCCCCCTTATGCCTTGTGTTTTCCTTACTCCAAACGTAAACTGTACTGCAATAGCATTTATCAAGTAACCTAGAAACAGAAAATAGCCTGATTTACCATACTTGGTTGTTCTATTTCTTATTTTACATGAATCAATATTCTAAAGCAGGTTGCCATAGAATTTTATCAAGAGAGTGACTTTTGAATGTCAACTTTCCTTGGCTGCTGGTGGAGAACAACCATGTATTATATATACTATCTTTGTTACAGTTCATACCAGACTGATATAGCCATTCATTTTCCAGGATAGTTGTATTTCTCTTTTGTAGCCAGGGAGCCAACATCAATACCAAAACCTCTACATGTGAAGTTTCTCTAGATGCAATAATTATGGTGTCTTCCTGTCATTGGTTTTGTTTCTGCTTTGTTGGGTTGTTTGTGGGTTTTTCTAATAGGAACAAATCTTGTAATCAGTTCCTGCAAATTTGGAGAGTAACAAAACAGAGATTTACAACCACATAAGAAACCAATCCGCAGCAGAAACATTAAGAGTGTGCTAGCTGGAGTCCTCACAGTGCATCTTGAGCTCAAATGGCTTCTCTACAAATCCCACAGAAAATCTTGAAGTCTTAAACAGGTATTTCCAATAAATCTGATTCAATAATGTGTGGGTTTTTCTATGCCTTGGAAAGTCTGATGTAAAGACATCTAACATGCTAGTGCTCTGAAACAAAATATAAGTTGTGTAAGAACAGTTTCTTATGCTTACTACAAAGAGAATCTCATTTTAAAAAAAAGTCAAAAGGAGAACATTGACATACAGAAACCGTGCTTGGGAAGTTAATGAGATGTGATGAGTACTGTCAGGATTCCACTAGATGTTACACCAACCATTAATGATTTTTTTTAATAATTATAACAAGAAAGCAAAACTTTGCTGGTTTTCCTCACAAAATGAATGGATCTTAATTAACGTAGTATACGATGAAACTGGGAAGAAGTTTTGTTGGTATTAACATCCTAATAGAAAAAGCAAGGTTCTTATTAGAACAGGATGCACTACATAACACATGTCAAAATAAAAATCACTACTAAAACAGTTGTAGGAGCATATGAGAATTTAAATTCATCTATTAAATCAAGATGCAATTCAGTCATTCAAATAAAACCTGAATATTATTGCTTCCCTCTCAAGTGTTAAATGCCAACTGTGGAAGGTCCTCATCTTCCAGCAGCATCTGGCAGCTTGGCAGGGTCTGTAGGCGGCTGTGTTGGCAGCGTGAGAGTGGATCTTGGGACCATCACGTGGTTAAACTGCTGAGGGCTGTGCTGCCTCATTGACCTGGATGTCATTTTCATTTGATTCATTTCTGCTTGTGCAATTGTATTTGTCTATGAAAAGGTTTCTAGATAAGATTAGAGCAATAATGTTAAATATTCTCATCTCACATCATTGCTATACTTATCTTTTGTTCATTCTGCACATTTTTTTTCTTCATACATTTTTACCTTCATTTAAGTGCCAACCAACTCTGAATGTCAGTATTTCTTGCACTGCCACTTCTATTAATGCATGACAACTCCTTTTACATCTTTTAGACTTTTTTTCTCCATTCTCTTTCCTGTGGTTCAGCTTCAGTAAATAAATATGAAACTTTTTCAGAAAAGGAAAACTAAATATGTTTGGTTTTATTTTTCTATTTTTTTTTTTTTCTCTTAATCTACTTCCTAAACAGATCTTCTTGTGTTCTCAGGTCAATCTGGGGCCCAGAGAATTCAAACATGGCTATCTGAATATATATGTAAATATCTATTTTAGAAAATTTCCATTAAACTAGGCATGAGATTTCCACTGAAGACTCGAAGAAATTTCTCTATATGGCATACTTTTAAATATGCTTAGATGAAAGTATCTATTCTCCTACCCACTCAGATATTCTTTCCAGCACATGTTAGTAAAGATTTGTTATGCCCATTTACTACATGGGTTCCAGGAGAGCAGTAAGGCACCTTCAAGGACCATACCCCCTACAAGACAGGGTTTTTTATAAAACTTGGTGATAAAACCTCAAAGAGACACAGAATTAAGTTACTTCATCACTACCAAAGTCCAAAGATCATACCTGGTTTCCTGAGGGCACACAGTTTCCTATGCGCCTACATTCTTTATATGACTTTAAGATGAAGATCTCTGTCTCTGAGTTACAGGTGAAAGAATTCTGCTTTATTTGGGGCCAAGTTTAACAGCGTAAACTTAATTTACTAGTAACAGCTGTCAGGATGCTTACCCTTAACTCTTCATATCTAAATTGAAAGGGTATACTGGCTCTGTGCCCCTCATCCACAGAGGTGTGCAGAAGCAGTCAGAAAATGAAGGAAGCTCTGCTTCCCAGCTTCCAGGACAGGGGGACAACACAGGATAGTGTCAGTGACCCACTGGAAGAACAAAGGAAGGAGGATGTCCTTTCCTTCCCACTGCTGTCTGCCATGATGTGAAAAAATGAAACCTTAAGAAAAAGAATGACATAAAAAAGAGGAGAAATAGGAAAATAAAATCCCTAATTAACACTGCATTTTGTATGTAGAATCATCCACTCTTACCCCTCTTTTCCAATATCCTTCCCCTTCCTTTCAGAACTATTATGTTAACAAGATGATTCCTCAGTGGCATTTGTGATGTAAGGCAGAGATTTTCAATACTGCCTAAAGGATTAGTTAACAGAAATTGAGCATGTAATTCTCCTTTGAAAATTCGATCCTTACACTTTGCCCTCTAAGAATTTACAAATCCCAAGAAGTTAACGTTTAAGATTCAGAATCACTTCATTATGAAAACTATGTTATTTCATTACAAGACCCTGCTGATTTGTGAGCAAACTTTAAAACCCTTTTACTCGAATTAAAAGCATTACTTCCCTAAATTCATCCATTCTGTGGCATCTTTACTTCAACAGAGAGATGTGATTTTTGCATACTTGATGAAAACACAGCTTTCACCGGTTTAGAAGGCTGATCAGCATATTAATGTGTTAGGGGGCATTCAGCATGTCACTTTCTCAACAAAGGTCGTAAGTACTGGAACTGAAATAATGAATCACTTCATCAGAGTAGTCCATCACTGCTGACAATATTTATCCTTCAAATATTTCTACTTTCTTTGGAGCAACTTGAAAATGTTTTAATATAAGCAGCTTATCTCAAGAGGTTTTTTATAAGTAGGAAGCAATATTCAGGTATAATAAACCTACTAGTAAACAATTCATAGGACATGCATTTCAGAACATTCATTTTTCTGGACTCTTAAAGAAATGCTGCCTTAAGTCTAAAAATTAGAATGAGCTCCAAAATCTAGACATTTTTCACAGCTGTTATTTTCAGTAGATTTGCTTACATTAAAAAATGTATTTATAAATTGAAGTAAAACTAAAGACTCCTCAAGAAATTATGAATATATCACTGTGGTATTTGACTTTGTGGTATCACAGAGAATTTCCAATTTAGTATCTTGGAAACAAAGGATTGTGAGGCCTGTAGTTCCCCAGGTCCTCCTTGCCATTTTGAAGACAAAGACATTTGCTTTCTCCCCTCCTGACTCCTGTGACCTTTCAAAGATGATTGAGAATGACCTAGCAATGATGTCCATCAGTTCCCTCAACACTTTTGGGTGCATCCCATCCGGACTTCCGGATCACAAGTTGGATTAAATGGTCTCTAACCCAGTCATCCCTAACCAAGTGAACAGGAACCAATTAGGTTTGTGGACAGTATTAATTCAGGAATTTTCTTATTGCTGATAGATCATGTAAGATTCCCTATATACATATAAATATTCCATATGACCCTGAGATGAGCTCAGTTTGTCAGAGCATGGTGCCTAATAACATCAAGGTTGCAGATTTGATCCCTGTACAGGCCATTCATTTAAGAGTTGATCCTGGAGTTCCTTCCAACTCAGAAAGGACTGTGTCCTGTGATATAATAATGGTTTTAATTTAAATATTTACCTTTTCCCCTGAAAATCAAATAAAGCAAAAGATTGTTTGTAAAAAGCCTGAGGTATGAGCAGATTATGAATAATTTCTAAGAACTGCATTTCCTCATACTGAATGTTTCACATCTTTACAATGATATCTTTCTAAATATATGAAGGTCCACGAAAGACGTAAAAGCCAGCGCAACCAGAACCAGGATACCAACTCATGTCATTGAATGCTATTTTTTAAAATCTGAACTTAATTCATAGGTCAGCCCTAAAGCTTTAAACTTTAATTGTAAGATTATGTGAGTTTTCTGGTTTTATTATAGATTTCTTAAAGGAATATTGTGTTAATAAACCAAACACTGTCAGCTGTAAGATTTAAGACAAAACAAATCATATTTTGGCCTTGGGGTCATACTGAACTACTGTGATAATATGACAAACTTTGTACTGTGGGTAAAAATAGTGATAGAGCATGGCTTAAAATCTAATGCAAGGTCATTAAAATCTTTTAAAAGGTTCTTCTTCATGCAGAGCCTTGTTATTTTCATACACGGAGCTAGGCCAACATATCATGAATATCAAGTTGATTAACAAATCTTGAATTGAAATTAATGAGAGAATCAGTCAGGTAGCCTATTTCTCTGCTTTTGAGCATTGATAACATGCATTGAGACATTTTGTAGAATGTCTCATGCCTACTTGCACATTTTCATCAGTGCTATCAGGAGGGAATAACCAATCTAATCCACCTTAAGAGCTTCACCAGCACACATATGCACACACTTTGTATAACTTTTATTAAAGGAACCATAACAGTTTTGAAAGATTCAGAATTTGAACATTCTTCCTAGAAAGTCTCAATCCAGTTCAATGCAACAATAGTTCAGGGGATAACCCTGTGATTTAGGAGGTAAAGTCTCATTTGTCATTCACTCCTTAGGAAACACTTACTGTCCTCATAACATCACTCATCCTAATCCAAGTCAAAACACTGAGAGCACATTTTCCTTTCACGATTGAACATGGCCTATAAAACATGCAATAAGGAAAAAAAAGTAATTTAGATATATAAAAGTTGAATTAATGGTATATCTGTATCATAAAAACAAGGAAGCACACATGCACTGGTCCAAGTTCTGATCACTGAAATAGGAGGAGGTACAGATAGTTTTTAGTCCTACTTTAATAGATACTGAAACAGTGTACTTCTAAGAACTCCGAGGATGATGAGAACAATTCGTAAGTGAGGTGTTCTGTTCTATCCTGATTCAAACCTTCTCTTAAAAACCCATGGAAGAACTAAGGTGAGCCTCATTTATTACTTCTTGCACATATTTATAGAGACTCCTTAAAATGCCATAATTTCATATTAATTAAACAAAAAAAGACATAAAAACTAATCAAGAAGTATTCACTAGCAATAACCCTCAAATGTTTTTAAGTGCCAAACATTAGGCAATTTCTTTCTAGATGACATTTAAAAATAATGAGTATCAAAATGTCATGCTATCTTCAGAAATGTGAGGTATCCTCAGTTAGCCAGTCAGAAAATTACTGTCAGTTTGAATGACCATTTTCTGTGGAAAATGAAAGAATTGTCCACCAAGCAGAAACAGCAAATCCTCAGCAAGTAGATTTCACACCTTTTTGGTTTAACACTGTGCATCTCGTATTCTTTTGACTAGAATATGTCTGATTACCAAATTTTATGGGACTGCTTCAATTAACCGAAGTTTTTAACATATGTAATATTTACAGAGTAATGTAGCTATCATCCTAATCAACTTTATAATTATATAAGTAAAATATAGTACAAAAATTACATTGATGTTATTCCACATTTGGAAATATAGAAGATCTTTCTTTGTCTTACCATTAATTTACAAGCTGCTGATAAATTAAATTCTGCTTCACTTTTTTTTATGTTTTAGAAAATTCTGAAAATCATAAACCACTAAGATTTCTTATCTTACCTTCTCTGAAATCAAATGTGAAAACTAGCTATTATAGAATAGAAGCATCTTTACAAAGCACATCTCAGATTCTACAACACCAGTTCTAAAAATGACTTATTTCCCATGAGGACAGAACTTGACTATTGTAAGTAGAATTTACTATTGTCACATCTACCTTTGGATAATCATTAATGACAACTTCAGACAGAAAAGGGCAAATATAGTAAGAAGGTGAATATTATGGCTCTTAAAACTGCAATTGCTAGAGGCTACATTTTTTTTTCCTAAAAACCTCTGCAAATGTGAAACTCAGTGTTTCCAATGGCTGTATTCTTTTCCATCTCCAGATACATTCATTAACATAGTATTCTAGACAAATATGCAAGCATCTTCTTCAATGCTTAAATAAATAATTAAACTCCTTCTTCTACTGATTTTAACAAAATTTTCAGAAAATTGCTTTTATAGTGCAGTGCCTAATATGAGCTCATTCAATTCTCACCAGTACCACTGATCACCAAGATACAGTATTACCATGTAATATGTGGACATAAATGTATAGATTCCACTTTTCATTACTCCACCAACTACTTCAGGGATTAATTGTGTTCAAGCTGTTGCATTGAAATTCTTGAAGAAAGTAACTGGGATAGACCAAGTAAGGGAATAAAGCCTTAATTTTCAACATCAGTAAATTTCAGCAAAAGAGTAGCTTTGCTTAATGATTCACTGACTGCCTAAATATACAAAAAAGGACTTTATCGTAGCATTAGGATCCAAGGAAAAGAACAGTTTTGAGGATCAGGCTGAAATAGAGCTGTGACAGACAAGAAACTGTGCGACAGATGAAGCTGTATTATTTACTAATTTACATACATTGAATGACAACCTCGTATACTGAAAAATTACAAGAAGAGTGGTGTGGTTTGGTTTGTTGGGGGTAGTGGGCAGGTAGTCCCCTAATCAGGAAATTCCAGCATTTAAAGTAGTCAGAGTACATGCTTGAAGAGAATTGCCTGTCCAATGCCCTTTGCATATATCTAACACTCTATGCCATGCCAAGCAATAAAAGCAGACCTTTACTTTTTCCACATCAGCTACACAAGCAGTGAATTTCCTTCACCCTATTAGTCTGCTCAAGTCTTCCTGGAAAACTCAAGATTTTGGCTTAGTAGAGACAGGAAACAATTAATTGTCTCTACACACCCTTCATAGGAGGTTTACTACAGGATGAAACCCAGATTTATGAAGCATATGTATCATATTTGCTTGAAAGTTGCATCAAACTCCATCTCACAAGCAGAGCCACATGCTAGTGATAAGTGTCACAAGAGATCAATAGGAAAAAATTTAGTTCACAATCCAAGGTCAACTTCACGCCCCTGCCAAAGCCTCCAGTCTGTCTCAGAAAATGTCATCCCTGACTCACAGCTGTAAAGATCTCTCAAAGCAGTGAGTCGTTGATAGTTCAGTTCCCAGAGGGCACAAGGAAACAGCGTAATTCTGTCACTAATTCAGTCCTATCCTCTTGGGTAAGCAGAGGATAAATATGAAGGAGGAAAAATTGGTTTGGGTACTTAGGCACTAGACTGAAACTGCTCTGAGATGGAGAATGAAAACTGACCTAGAATATTTTGCTGTGGATCATAAACTCTTGTAGTAGAATGCTCTTCCAATAGATAACATTCTTATGCTTTTTTGGGAAGAATTCAAGATAGAATACTGGCAGGTTGTAAGCAACATTAATTGCTAATTATTGTAAGAGACAAGTTTAACTTTCACTTTTGCTAACTTAAATCTGTTGGGTTCTTGATTAAGAAACAGAACCTTATAACACCATGGTAAGATCATTCCAAACAAGAAAAAATCTAGCACCTGACTCTTTAAAGTTCTTGGCAGGTTTGCCACAATCATGAAAATTAAGCCACTTTGGCATATACGAAATTGCCACTAGTCTAAATTAAAAGTGCTTGCCTGTATGTGTCTCTCCATCTGTGAAATTAAGAGTGAGTCCTCTGCCTGCTCCATATAAACTGTACAAAGTTGAAAGAAACCAAAATTGCTATAGCAGGAGTTCCAGCTTTTCTACTATTTCTCACTAACACCATTACCTGCACAACATTTAAGTTCAAATGTGTAATATTATCCACATTTTATTTATGTAGAGTATAATAAGGGTTGTGACTACACAATCTGTCTCTTTGGCTCAGGATCACCCTTAGAAATACCCGGATAGATACAATCAAAGATATTAATTCAAAAGAAAAATGCAGGCAAAAAATTTGTCATGTACAGCTAAATGAAGAAATCTCCCTGATTTTCTTCAATCAGTCTTTTGGAGGGGAGTTGTGAACTCAACCAGACCATCCTTACCATTCAGGGAATAACTCCTTTGGCAGGACTCATCCAGACCTGTATTAGTGTACACTACTTTCTCAGTTACCCACGAGCACTCCTTTTAAAGCCTTACTCCACACAATACATGAGACTTTCTCCTCTGCATCTCTACAGTTTTGTACAAATTGGTAGTTAACTATTCATGCACACTACAGCTTTACTTCCACAAAGCCTAACTCTACATAGATGCCTCTACTGCTCCTCCAAATTAAAGAGAGTCTAAAACCAGCTGATGGTACTCCCACCCCTAAAATGAAAAATCTCCAAGCACACCTGTTAAAGCATGGGTGGATTCACACCTACTTCTCTTAAAGGCACCAGGTCTTACAGAGCACCAGGGCAACTTACTAGGTAGTTCTGATTGTACAGCTAGAACATACTTCATTCCAGATTAAAATAAAGGTGTAAAATAGGCACACTCTACTACTGGCCTACTCTAGTGTAGGTAGTCCCGTCTCAAGGAAATCAAGGAAAGTAAATGTGCTTTAAGAAGATTCTAGTGATAGAACCCTTTATTTTGTTCAAATACTTGCGTAAGTGCTACCCAAGAAAAAGCTGAAGCTCTAAGCAGCCTGCAGCCAGCAAGGCACTTACCAAAGCTGAAGTTACACAATATTACAGAAAGGGAAGGAAGCAGGATGAGAAATGCAGGAAGGCCTCAGAACAAGCATTTGTTAAGTGCTGCAATATACCACACATTAGACAAAGCTGAGGTAAAATTGCTAGAGAAACAAGCTGTTTCTAAAAATTTATTACTTTGGCATGGTAGCAGAGTGTGATTACATTTGATACAGAACTGGAGGCCTGGTTTTGATTGCATGGTGAGTGTTCCCACCAATAGCTGTGCACCAGTACAACCCTCTTCAGTGCTGCAGTCCATGTCCCCTTGGTGAAGTCAGCAGACTCTGCAAACCATCTCCATATGCTATCTTGTTGATGAAAGCTTTTGGTCCATATTTTTAAATTGAATTCTCACACAGAATTTAGTAGTTATTTAGCACCCAGGACATGGGGAAGAGGATGAGTTTTCCTGCAGTCATTGTTAGTAACAGTGAACACCAATGGTCATGGGGATCTATTTAGATGATCCACAGCTCATAAGATTCATCTGTATCACCTGCACCTTTCTTCTTTCTTCTCTCTGCATTTTCTCAGATGATATGTGTCTTGAATTGAGATTGTTAATCCCATTTTAACAATGCTCTGAAAGGCATGGGAAAAAGCACAGGGGTGTCTGTTCTCTGTGTAGCAGTGGAAAGGCCCTGAGCTGAAACTGAGAAGGCTGCACGTCACGTTTCATCCGAGACAGGAGTAAAGTGCCCCAGGGAAACACAGCACTAAACTAAGAAATAATAAAAAAGAAATAAAAAGTAAAGAACTTATGAGCAAGTGTGCTGGCAACTCTAGGGAAGCTGTCATTTCTGCTTCTTGGATTTACCTTTCTGTGCCACACTGTGCAGTCCCGACTAATCTGAAATTGCAAATACCTGGAGTCTGGGATCCCCAGACTCCTCATTCAGTCTAATACTCAATAAAAGTGGTCACCAGTGAAGCTATTAGTAAGAGTAAGTAACATGCTGCCTGTGGATTTTTCCAATTGCTCTCTGGTAACTGTCAGAGCAATTAATGTGTTCAGTGCTAGGGATGCTTCCCCTGAAGAATTTCTGTAAAGGAACAAGTTTTTTGTACTGCCAGAATAACTTGTCTTGTTTTACCCTTACACTCTGAGCTAGAGTTTTGCCAAAAATGACTGGTGCAGGAAAAAAGAAGAGACTCAGGCATTCACTGCTGGTAGGACACAACATTCTTTCTATATATGTGTTTTTAATTTAGATTTAGGAATATGTGCTCTAAATACCTAAATGCATTGTTAGCATTACCAGTAAAAATCGCATTGCAGTTATAAATTCATTACAGCTCGTTTCTTGTATTTCCCACTCTGTCCTTTTTGTGAGATGCACATTTTCCCCAGATTTCTGCAGCAGTTTCATAACAAACATGCAGGTTACTGAAGCTGAACCTCCAAACACTGGACTCACTGGTTTTTATTCGAGACATGGGGAAATGCGCAATGATGCAGGGTCATCAGCTTCTCTCTTAAATATTCCATCTTTCAGTAGAGCAGCAAGAAGTTGGATAGAAATAAATATCCAGTTTTCCAACCCCCAGGTTTGAAAATATTTTCATGTTTTGAAAATCTTTTTAAAGTGCAATAAAAATCACAGGCATTTGGAGGAAGGGAATGACGTTAACTGGAAATCCTCAGTATGTGTCAGCTCTAGTTATACCTCTTGACAATGTTAACCACTTCACATTGAAAAATTCATGCTGCTCTTTCAACAGCCTATCTTATGTGGATTTTAAGCCCTAAATTATCAATAAACTCAAAAGTCTTTAAAAATCCTAAGTATATTTCAAATTTTTAAAAAACTGTTTATTCATATGAAAATATTCCATTAAGAAACCAGAATCTTTATATGAAAATTAATCTAGTTGAAAAATGTCTATTATAAATGAGAATTAAAACTCATCAGAAAAAATAAAAGTCAAGGAAAAGTATGCTTTATCACCCACCATTTCTTATTAGAGAACAGGCAATCAATGCAGGCATGTTGGAGGAACTTTTTGGGAATTACTCTGCCCAAGTTTTTGCATAGCAGAGAAAAAAAACAAATCAAAACAAAGCAGCGACATCTTTGTTCATTCTATGACAGTGAAAAATTCGCATATTGAGTGAAAATTTCACAATATTTATTAAAAGTAAATAAACAAATTTACTTATTTACTTTTAATAAATACAAATTATTACAAATAAACAATTTTCACAAATTTACTAAAAGTAAATAAACTTAGACATAGGAAGAGACACAGTAAGATGAAGCAGAAACTACAGCACAGGGCACCAATAACTCATGTAGGGCTGCAAGCATTTCAAAGGAATACTGAAAGCTTTCTCTTAATAACTTAAATTCCTGAAAAGTCATACTTCTGCATAAATTATTTCTAAAGCACATTAAGAAATCTCACTCTGCAGAAGATAACTACTGAAGTACAGGGAAGCAATAAAGTGGCAGTTTGATTAGTACATATAGTTACACACTTAGGCCTTTCATCAGTGTCTCAAGTAGTGATAAATCATAAAGAAAGGACGCTGAGACATGACCTCCAATTTATTTCCTTTTCTCTGGGAAAAGTTGAGGTTTATCAAGTCTATTTCCTTTCTACGTGGCTAATGTAGGACCCAGACAGATGATGATATTCCCAAAGTATTCCCTGCCTTATGTATCTATTTTTGTGGCTACACATCTCCCATCTTTCAAGGATGGCTTGCTACCTAAAAAGTGTCAGTCTGTATTCTGACACCACATTTTCTGTGCTTTCTCAGCTAATTACCAACACAAACATGATTATCCATGTTAAAACATGTATTCAGTCAAATAGAACAACTTCATCAGCCATTATGTACTTGGTTTTTCAGGAAGGAAAGAATAAGTGTCTGTCAATAGAGACTCTTTCACCCTTTTCCTCAGATTTTTCAATGTCATGGACACTGAGGTAGGTGCACATACAGCTCCAAGTTTCGGGGATCTACTATGAAAACCAGGACCAGAACTGCAGTGTTTGGCAGAAGATGAAGCTGTATCACAGCCTCCCTTCCTGCCTCCCTTTAAAAACCTCTTATGCTTCTTAGACCATCAGGTCACTTGTTAGGAAGTGCCAATTTCTGTCTCTAATCTATGAGTGTTGTACCTTAAATTATTTAACTGTTTGGATATGGTTCTGGAACAATAAACAAAAAAGCTGAGTTGTAACTCCCTTTTCTTCTATAATGCAATGTTCCTGAAAGAGATTCTCAAGGTTGAGGCAAAAGAGAGAAAGATCTAGTCCTAAAGCATATACAGAGTATTTGACAAATGCATAAAACCTTGCTCAGGAAGAGAATGGAAGTTCTGATTCTGCATGGTTTTACCTCTGGTGTACATATTTGCATCCACAGAAAAAAAAATGGGGGCAATGTTATTTTAAAGTGTCAGCAATGCTATTTTACTTTTCTGCTGGTACCTCAACTTTGTAATTAGTCTGAACACATTCAAACTAGTAAAGAATTGCCTACATAAAGAACATGACAACGTGTTATATGAAAGACAAAGAAATGCAGTCTTGGCAAAGCTCACAGATTGACAGGCTGAAACCCTTGCTTGCCTCAATGACAGCACTTTCACCACTTTGATTTGAGACAAGGTTTCTCCACACATGTTAGGACCAGAATTGTTATTATCTCTTCTGATGTAAAGAAGAAGAAGTGATAGACTGTCATCCTGCAACTCCTGAGCTGCAATTCAACTGGAACAGACCATTTAAAAGAAATCTTATTTTAAATTATTCAAATGATTGATTTATTGTGCTTTGAAATAAATACTAGAGGAAAAAAAAATCCCATTTTGTCCAAAAAAATTGTTGCTGTTTGAAAACCACAGATAAATTTTCAGGAATGTTTAAGAGCTGAGTGGTCTAAATTTTTATTAACTTTGGCATGGAAGTCACAGAGGAACATTTGAAATTATAATTTAATAGCCAATTAAATTAGGGCATAATAAAGAATTTTTTTCTCCCTACTGCTGACTGAAGGCTGTTGATATTGTCATGTGCATGATTTTATATATAGAATCAATTCGAATAAGATGAACTGGTGTATTCATTATGGTTTTCCACTTGTTTATGTATCCTTTGACACAAAACAAATATATACACATTAAATAAATAGTTAAAATCCTCTGGAACAATGCAAGTCTGTTTTCTAATTACCTATGTGACTCATTAGAGTGTGGTGACAGTGTCAAGTTCTATCAAAGAATGTCAAATTGCTTGAATCATGACTGACCCATGCAGGCTTAAGCAGCCTGGGTGAGGTAATACAACATGACATGAAACCTCATGCAGTGTCAGAAAGGTCACTGTTTTTCTCTATACATTACTTGATGAATCCAAGCAAGATTGTATGTTGAAGTTCTCACTGGTGAAAACATAAAATATTACAACTTCATTGTTGTTTATTACGAATCCTGTATAACCAAATGAAAGACTTAAGGTGCCTGGATTTACACTAGCACAAATGAGGTAACTGATCCTTTATGGAGAAAATTCCTGTTGTTAGTTGCACACTGTTAAAAAACTTTAAATCCATATAAGTGAATAAACCACCATGTAATTGTCCACTATATTTCTGCAATACTTTTAACAGTTTAAATTACATCAACAAAATGGAAAGGTGAAAATTCTGAAATATTTATTACTTTGGTTTTAAAAGAAAAGACTTCATCAAAATAAAAACATGAAAATGTAGTGATTTACAGTAATGGTTTGATGAAGGAAATTAAAATATATCTTTCATAAGTATATCAAAGGTTTTTGCAAAAACTTTCTTGAAGCAGGATCAGGTCTATATGCTAATTACAACACACAAATTAGAAAAATTGATGATAGTTTGTAACTCGAAGAAATACACCCCCCCCCCTTTTAAATTTTTTTGCAGCACATTGTACATCTCATTTATTTTAAAATAGTTCCACTGAAAATGTTCTGCATAATACTGGAAAGTAAGACAGTGCTTTATATCTCTTTCTAATTTCTCCAGAACCACATGTCTGTTACACATCCCACCCTTATCATTTTTATCTTCATTAGCAATTCCCTTGTCAGTATTCTATAAAAAAAGTACAAAATGAATACTTTTTTAGAAACATAAACTCAGCTGTCTCAGCTGTGTCTGTCAAACTGATATGTACCATCTTTATTTAGAAAACCAAGTCATCTTGTTGTTCCATCAGTGAATATAAATATTGATCTTTTATGTAAATAAGTGCATAATATATTACACTGGAAAATCCTTGTCATTTTTACTCCCAGACTATATAGTTGAATTATAATTTAAAGATGTTTAGTACAATATTCTAGTGGTCCCTCTTTTATGATCTTAGGTAGAGCTTTTCAATGTAATGCTAAAATATTATTTAAAGGAAGCTAGCCTAGTAAATTACTAGAGAAACTTAGAACTTTGTGAAATATATATCAATATGTGACAAATGTGTAAGACTATATCTTCAAAGGAGCATTCTGTTTTAACTCAGGAGAAACAGGTTTTCTTGAGTAGTGTGATAAACAGATATTATAATATTGGCTTTCCACAAATATTAAAATGGATGCTATATGTATAATGTTAAAGAAGCTTTGTTATATAGTTTTCGTAACAATAACTAATGCCTTTATTTCTGTTATTAACTAAACTTAGTAGTGAAATAGCTGATAGAGTTATGCTTGTGGTAATTGAACTGTCTGCTTGGTTGGATGACATCCAATGAATGTATGATGCAGACCCCTGCTAGTGACACGCCAGCTATCAGCAACCACCGTCTGCAGAAACCAAAGCCCAAGCTGGAGGTGATAATAAAAACTGACCAAAACCACAGCCAAGGAATGCACATGCTCTAAAAAGGCAGACCCCAGGAGGAGCCATGCTAAACAGCTCCTGGAACATGTAAACTAGTTTGGGGGAAAGTTTGAATATGCATAATTGTTTATGAATATGCATTAGGCTGATGCAATAGGAAAGGTATGTAAAGGGTGTCCCTGCAATAGCAGGTGTGCTCTTGGCTGAATGCCAAGCACCCAGAGCTGTTAAATTTGCTTTATTGTCTTTGTCCCCTATTGTCCTTTATTAAACATTTAAATTTTACCAGAAGAGTGAGCCTGCTTTTTCCCAAGGAGCAATACTTTGTAGATTTTTTGGAAGTTATTTACAGAATGTATAGAATGTACAGAAATTTTACACAGCCCATTAATAACAACCACTTTAGTTTCTGACTTGCGTAGATCAGATTCAGTTATCTCTCCTAATTTGAAAAGCGACTTATTCCCCTGAAGAGCTGTTTTGGGGATTTCATATCTTAAATAAGCCGGTAAGCATATGCTAGATTAGAAAAGATTGGGGTGAGTTGATTCTCTCTCACATTCCATGAAATAATTCAAAATCTTCTGTTACATTCCCATATTTTAAAAAATCAAAGACCTGGATGTTGGGGTTTTAGGAGCTCTCCTTTTGTTTTTTTCTCTTTAGGAATTTTCTCCATACGTGTTGCCAGGGGACAATAACGACTGGGTGCTTCAGACAGACAGAAGACCTGGTGATAGCGTGGGGGCCGGGTCCGGCTGGCTACTCTCTTTTACCTGACGTTTTCTCGTGTAGGGCAGAGATGCCCTGAGATCTGGACTGGGAAAAGGGATTTGGTGGAGCCCCTAGCTCTCCTGCTCTCTCGGCATTCAGAGGGGAGGGAAGCTGTGTTCACTGTGCGGAAAATTCATCACCACTGTGGGGTTCTGCCTTCTGCTGCCTTCCTGCTAGCATGAGTGGAGCTTGCTCGCTGGAGTGGTGGTTTCATTGGGACCCTATTTAACATCCTACCTCAGTAAAACAGGGACTTTTTCACCATCTCCTCAGGTGCCTCAAGGGAAAACCCTGAGATCCCAATCCCACCTTTCCAAGTCCTGCTGGGAGCCGGGTCGAGGCTGCCTTGTCCTCGTCGTTCCTTTGCCGCTACTGCGAGCCTGGAGCTCTGGAGCTTGATACATTTCATCTATCACGCGGGATTTGGGTCAGTCCCTGCTGTTCCAGCCCGCTGTTCCCGAGGGTCCTGCCCGGGCCCAGCTGCCCCAGGGGTTTGTGCAGCAGCTTCTCGGTGCCATCACTGCGTGAGGGCCGAGCTCGCTCCGCAGCGCCCCCTGCAGGCGCGGGGGAACATCGCACCCGCCCCGCCCAGCGGGAGCCGCCAGCGCCCCCTGCCGGCCGTGAGCGTCCCTGCAGCGCAGGGCAAGGGCCCGAGAGCGCCGAGAGCTGCTGGCACCGCGCTCTGCTCTGCTGGGATCGCTGCCCTGGCACTGCTGCTTGCTTGCCTGGTTAGATATATATATCTATATAAGAACTGTTATTCCTATTCCCCATATCTTCGCCTGAAAGCCCCTTAATCTCAAAATTATAATAATTCTGAAGGAAGAGTGTTGCATCTTCCATTTCAAGGGAGTCTCCTGCCTTCCTTAGCAGACACCTGTCTTTTAAACCAAGACACCGGAAAACATTAATTTCTAATTAGTTGGGGTTTTTTTCTGTTATTTTAGCTATAGAATTGTAGAATATGCTGAATTGGAAGGGACTCATCAGGATCATCAAATCCAGCTCCTGGACCTGCACAGTTGACTGCTAACTAATTGCTTATAAAATTTTTTAAGTCTGTGCATTAGCTGAAAAGAGGAAGACTGATGTAAAATGCAATGTTTCCATCTCTTTAATGAAAAATTAATTATCCATTTCCTGGTCTGTGATATCCTGTGTGTCACATGACCATAGAAGAACTATCCAAAGTGCATTTCAAGTAGATTCATGTTTGTATTCTTTCATACAGCCAAGGTCATATTTCTCTCTTTCTACTACATTTCTTTCTCTCTACATTTCTCAGCTTTCTACTTGTATTCCTGAATATCTTACAGCTATTTATTTTTAACTAAATCTGTCTTAACAATGTTTATAATGGTGTTTAATATTGAGAAAATTTTTTCTTTGATGTTATAAAAAGGAGATGATGTATCACAACACCAGAGGTCTTAAATCTTCAAAGTAATTCTGAAAGCAATTTTATTTTTAATTTTTCTCAGGAATTTTCATGGGTTACCTTTAGCAAAATCCCATGCCAATGAAAGTGAACTTGACAATACAGAATATAGAAGCATCTTCCCATTAAATCTTCTAAAACAGCTTTCACTGACTTCAGAGAACTGATAGGTAGGCCTCACAGCAAGACAGTTTTTATCAGTACATGTTTAAAAACAGTTTACTCTCAGACTGTCCAGGTCTTCAAGGACAAATTTAGCAATGAAATAGAGGAAGCACTAAAAGCGTTAAACCAAACTTGAGATTTTTTTGTGTATGTGTGTTTATGTTTATTCAAGGCACTTGAATAGCCTTTTTGGAGTTCAGAAGTGGTGAGGTTCTCCAGGTAGGCATATCCTAGGAACATCAACAATATACAGAGTCATTAATATAGTTTAATGTATAACAGGAATTTTTCTTGGAGCACAATTAGATCACCAAATTTACCAATTTTGTCATGAGGAATATAAAATATTTCATAAGTTTAAAGATCCAACTCAGCAAAGAACAATTGCTGCAGTATCCTGAAATAAAATGCTTAGTTCTTTTATAAAATAATTACCAATATTTGCAATTTCTATTAGTGAATTAATGCTTGTGATTCTTATTGAAAATCTTCAGAGCTTAACAAATTTTGACTTGGTGGTTGTCCGTCATTGACACTGCTCTTTGTCTGCATACATAAACTCATAATTCAGGTTTAAAGAGTCATTTTGTATTTGAAACCCCCACATAATGGAAGTGTTAAGAGGATATTGGTAGAGTGTTTTTGATGCAGCACTTTTTGAAAGCAGCAGATCATTAATATAAACACCAGGTTTAATATTCATGATAGAACTTACAATATGGTATTAAAATGTAAATGAACAGAGTACTGTGCAAATACCAGTTGTGCACATGAATATAAAATGGAGTATCTCACATGGGAATTAATTCTCCATCCCTGTGCAATTTTGACTGCATATCACTTGGTTAACAATCTGCTAAGGAGAGATCTAACCAACATATCACTCAAGCCCCTTCACAAATTCTTTGTTTAAATATTATTTTCTAGAGATGAAACCTTGGAAATTCTTTGGTTTTACAGTTCAACTCTTAGAGGCATAGGATAAAGGCTTTACAAAGGCTCTGAAAATAATGCTTTTATATTAAAAAAAAAATAAAAACAAAGACCTAAAATAATACCTGTGTCCATTTTTGCAAATATCATTTCTTGATGCACTTCTTCAAAACTAGGTGACATTTTTCCAGGGTATATATTCCCAAAGGACACCACACAGACTTTGTCTTAGCAGCTGCTGCAACGTTATACATTAATACTGTCTAAGAATGCACAGTTCCTCCCCATATATGCACAGAGCCAGAACAGTTTCTTCCAGCAGTTCCCACTGCAACGACTAACAGGACACATAGGCTCTGAAGTTTATGATCCCTGCTTAAAAAGGAGCATATGGCCATCCTACATCTGTGCATACATCTTCACCACATGAACTTCTGTGTGGAATCAGAATTCCTTCTCCCTACATTGTTCCCATGACTAAATATTAGTATATTATGAAAATATGCCTCTGCCTGACCTTTTTCCACTTCTGTGAACCTTCTGGGTCTGTTCAGCCAGAGGCAGAGGGTTCGGTGAAGCAATGCCAATTTTTAAAATTGAAATGGGGTTAATAACCTACTATTATGACAGAATTTCCTGAATTGCCTCAGCTGTAAAGTCAAAAGGTTATGTTTTGGTGGAACACTGGACTCAAAACATTGTTAGGGGTTTTTTTTCTTGCAAACTACAGAACTAATAGTTGTGCAGGTAATCAATATTGAGATAAATAACTGCAGTATTCTTGATAGTTGACACAAACAGTAGTGCTGCAGAATCAACCCTTAGTATGAACAGAAATAGCAGAATCTTCATTTTATTGAGTAAATTAGAGAGCACATTTAGAGATAAGTACCAGTTTTGAGTGCCAGATTGTTCTCTGCAGGAACAGTTTAGTCTAAAGTTTAAACCTTTCTGTACATGTGCCAAATGGGAGCAGCTTCATGCATAGATTGGTCAAAATGCCCCTTTCTACAGAATATGGGTAAGAGCATACAAATTGGCTTCACATACATTTCTTTTTTAATCTGCACTCTTTTACTTCATATACAAAATATCACTCTCTTCTCTCCTCACCGAATGCTTGTTTAATCTGCAATTGGGAAGCAAAGGCTTGCACAAATAAATTTGGGAAAGTTGTTGAAATATTGCACATGAAGTTCCTCTTTATTTCCTTTTTTTCCTTTCTTTTCCTAGATTTTATTTCTCTCCATTTTAGCTCTTGATCCATGCGGCTAAATTCAATGTGTCCTTATAGTGTGGAGTATATAGATATATATGTATTAATATATATAAGTATGTGTGTATACAGATAAAATGAAAACCTACTGAATAGAAGCCGTGGGCTGTGAAAACAAATTAGATTTTTTTTTTCCTCAAGTATTTTTTTAATGACAGTTATGTGTATATAATAAATCAAATAAATTACTTGAATCATAAACCTTATTACAGGTTCCTTTTCTTTAAAGAATATTGTTCTTGATTCTCTATTTTTTCTAATAAAGAGGAAAAATAAAATGATCATGTAATTAAAATCTAAGGACTTCACAGATAATAAAAAGCTAAGAGTATCATTTCATGAAAAGCATTGTGGGGTATAATTATATACATTCAGTATCATGTCTTGAGTTCCTGAGATTGGAATGGGCAGCTGTAAAATGAAAAAGGTATATTCTGTCACAATTTTGTGTATATTGGCATAAGATAAAGCTTATGATGTCTTTGTGTTGGAAAGAAAGAGAATTTTTTGTGCCAACTAGTGAGGACAGTGTGGCTTGGAATGGCAGGTGAGAATTCAAGGAATTCTGCTGCTGCAAAGTTTTCATGTTGGATGCAGAGGGATATGTATTTTTAACTCTCCATTCATCATTACTCTACTTAGATAGATCCTGCCTTTTACCTTCATGAAATACAGGCTTGTCAACTTGACTTCTCCACTGGAAACAGTAGTAGAGCTCTCTCAGCATCAGGGTCTGAAGGCCAGAGCAGTGCGCTTCATGCCCTAGGAAAGCAGGTTGTTAGTCAACCTGTTCACTTTGATACCCTGTGTTACATCTATGTGAAATTAGCTCTGGCTTCTATCATTTTATCCCACTGCAGCTGTGATCTGCAACCAGGGCCTCTGACCACCAATAAAATATAAATAGTCATAATTGAAGTTATTGAGCTGATCTAAATTTCAGCATTACATAAACAATATTACAGCTGCATTCAGGATTGCTTCTCAACTCCTAGAACCAAGTGGATTGTAGAGGTTCCACAGGATTTCCTTGCTCTCATCTAAATGTTTCCTGGAGGGACATTGACTCAACAGAGAATCCTTTCACAAGCATGGTTCATAAGTAGAAGTACCTATGTCCAGCTACGTATTGCACAGCTCTGCCTTAGACAGCAGTTTCTGCAGTAGGCTAATCTTCCTTAGTCAATGAAATCGCAGTCACTCCTGATTTTGGTGAACCCTCTGTATTTTCACTGGGTGAAAAATGCTCATGTAAAACGTGATTCAGTTTCTGACTCTGTCAGATCAGAAGCAAAGCTTCTGCAATGGAAGCATTCAAGATACGTTGTTGGTTCTGTGTGAAGGCTTACAAATCCAGAGACAAGGTTTTGTCCCTTCTTCTCTGAGTGTGAAACTTATGACATTTCACCTACTTTTTAATATTCTTTTTTTAGCAGCATTAGCAAGCAGAAGCAGTAGAAGTGTGAAGCTGTCAAGATTCTGACTCAATTCTAACAGAAACTAACATTTCTACACAGCAAGTTGTATTTCAGGATAACAAAATACTTAAAGAAGTAAACACAGAAGTCACTCCCTAGGGTAGTGGGCTCTGGCTATCTTTGGAAAAGAATACAGAAGCCCTTTATTACATACAGTATTGCTTCAAACCTCTATTTCAAGAAGAAAATTAAAATTGTCAGTTTTCACAGATAAAGGGAAGCTTACAGTTTAGACCTCAGAACTAGGCAGTGTTGAAATCCCATTAGACTGAATCCTACTTAAATGAAAGAACAAATGGAAGTATCACTGAGTCAAATTATAGTCATTGGTCCTGCTTTGGCTGAGCATTAACAGAAATTTCCATTATATGCTGTTCTTTCTTTTTTTTTTTCTTTTTTTTTTTTTCCTCCTAGTCAGGTAATCATTCCTCTGCATAAGAAACTGTAATGTCCTTAGCCACTTAATACACATGCAGTTCAGGTTTCACTTTGCAAGCCCTAGCCATCCTTTCAAAAAGCAAAAGGCCCCCTCCACCCCCAGAAAAGAAGACACAGCAAAACTGTTCAAGGCCTTAAATAATCAAAAACGGACTATTTAATCCTAAATATTCTCTCCAAGATGGTGGTGCCAACTGTCTGATAGTACTAAGGCACAAACCTTAGTTTGATAATACTTTTTGTGCCCACAAATGGAAAGACTGTAACTCCATCCTGTAATAAAAGCACCTTTCTCATTTTGCAGCTCTTCAGCTCAAACACCAATACCTTCTTCTCCAAGTCAGAAAGGTTGTTGCTCTGGCACAAGGAAAATGTTCATCCCTCCTTGCTTCATTCAGGTATATCCCCCTTTCAGCATTCTTACTATTTCAACTATCTGCAAAGGGGTAAGAAAATCCTGGACCAATTTTCTCACAGAGATTTGGAAAGGAGAGAGATTCTGGGAAGGAAGAGGTCCCCAGCTGAAACCTGTACCAGCCCTTGCTCCTGTCAGCTGTGGTGTTACCTCTTAGGCACAGGCTGCAGCTCATATCCACTTCTCACCAGGACTTCTGTATCTTCCTACAAATGCCTCTAAACTTGTGTTTTGACATTAGCTACAGTCATAATGAGTAATGGGAAGTAGCTGTTATACATTTTATAGAATTCATGGAGCATGTATTTGCTTTTGGCATGCAGTCCAGCATAGAACTGCAAGATTAAGTAGTTACATCTTGCAAGCTGAGAGGCAAATTTGCTGTATCGTTAATAAACATCATGGCTTTGAGTGTATTTAAATTAATATAATTTGTTAAATCTTTCCATACAGGAAATCAATTTTACTAGGGTAGAGACAAAAAGTTAATCAAGCTTAGTCAGAAGAAAATTGGCCTTTTAAATTTTGTTTACAGTAAAATAACCCCATAGATTTTTAGCAAAAAAGAAAAATCAGCAGCTGAAATTGCGAAGTATACTCTAAGTTGCATAAAAGATTTCTGAAAAGTCAGGAAGGCGACAGGTTTTTTTCAGTTTTTACTGAAATTTCTCGAATCACACAGGGAGTTACAAGTACAGCTTCTGTTGGCACTAATGGAATGTCAATGAAAACACAGCCCTTAAAGTGCTCTGTGCTCTGAGGAGTTCGTGCTGTGAAAGTATAGCTCCCAAGTAATTTTGGTTTGTGTCATATGCCCAAGGCAAATCAGTAGTTTTCTCTCATCACTACCAAAGTATTGATGTAAAAACATAGATATAAAACAGTCATCTACAGGGCAGCAGCCTGAAAAAGCAACCATTTGTCCTGGTCTGTCTCACAGCAGTCTTAGCTTAATGGCTGTTGTGGAGGAGAGGTATCCGGATTTTTAAGTGTCTTCATTTTGCCTTTTGAAGAATTTATGAACCAGAAACAGGTACTGGCAGGGACCAAATCAGAAAGAAAACAGAAGCAAGGAACAGAATTTCTGGCTATCTGCTGTAGGTGGTCATGAGTACTTTGCCAGAAGATATTGCCGGAGGGTGGAACACACCCTTTTAATTTTTATTTCAATGGCAAAAATAATAATTATTTTTATTTGTATGTTTCCACTTTTTAAAGTTTCCCAAGGCACTCTATTTTCAGTCCATATCCAGTTAAACTCATCCTTGAAATATGGCAATAACAACCTCAGAGTGGCTGGAGAGGACATCCATTGCAGATCTGCCTTGTTTCCCTCCAGTGCCTGGAGCAGCAGCAGCAGAAAGAATTTGGCCTTTTTTTCTTTATTTCTTGCTCTCTCCTACAATGATCTCTCCCTATTTATGACAGTCACTTTCAGAAGCTGCATTAATATAACCTAAATCTGACTAGTTGCCAAAGTCTTTTTCTGCAATGATGCCATGCTATTTCTTGATTAGTTAGAAATAAATAAACATACTCCTTTAGTATATATATATGTCATCTTGGTAATTTCTGGTCTGATGCTCTAGATTCATAGCAGTGATAAACCAATCTCAAACTACTCGGGCTTGCAGTCAACATAAGTTTTGTATTTTGTAAATGCAAAGCAGAGGAAGGGGGAACTGAGAAAATTTTGCGTTTTGTATTCAGCCACTGTCTTATTTCAATTTGACTTCTGTCATCGCTTTGCCTTTAATCAGGATTCATATTATTGTCTCGCCTCAGATTACCTTTCCAACTTTTTCAAATCATTAAAATAGAAACTCTAAAATTGAACCTCAGAAGACGTATCTCTGTATATTTTTTGGTATTTTTTCTTTCCTTTAATCAATCACTGAGACTAGAATGCAAAGTAAATATTAATCCTCATTGCTCCTTTCCCCTCATATTCATGCTTTCACTTCCATCCTCACAAATTTACACATATCTTATGAATCCAGTTCTTGCTTCCCTTTACTTTTCATTTTCCAAGTTGGCTTTTCCTTCTTTCTCAACATTTTATTTTTCATCTTGACCGACATATATTTAAGCCTTTATTGACTTCTGCAATATTTCTGTAGAACAAAAATTTTCCTTTTTTTTTTTTGTAGTTCCATGCTTTATTCTGTATCAGATTCTAACTCCATGTCCTTTTTTTGTTTTAACTTCTGCACAATATCCTTTACAGAATAGTCATGGCTCTCACCTCCATCCCCAACTCTGATTACTACACTCTGCCACGTTGTCTCCTTTTTTCCTTACAAACAAAATTTGCATCTTTTCTCCCTTTATTTTTTTTTCTTTCTTGTTCAGCAGACTAAATCACTTGTCCCTTTAGAATTTTTCATGATTGATATTTTGGGGTTGCTATCCCAGCAGCAGGACTGGACCACTTCCTTCAAATATTCTATACTTGAATATATTCACTTGAATAGTGAACCTGATTTCTAAGAATTCTGTTCACTTTTTTACAAGTTGTCCAGGAATAAGTAGTAGCCACATGATCAGGAAAACTCCACCAATGCTTAAAGCCTTACTGACAATCAATGCTCAGTAGTGATGTTAAGGAAAGATGTTCAGCTACAATTACAGAATTAGAGCTGTATTGACTTTTTACTTGAGGCTCCAACTCCCAGTAGATAGCTAAAGTGATTCTATGTACATGACAAGATCATAACCCCTGAAGTTAGATCTATAATAATTGTAATTACTGCCCACAGAAACATAACAGTTCACTTAATCCTTCATGACTTCAGTAGCTATATTGAGCTCATTTTTGTAATTATAATTCTAGTGACAAAATTTTCGTGGATGGGGAAAAAAGCTCTTCTGACTGACTGTTTCGTTTCTCTTTCAAAGTCGAACTGTTGGCGAATAGTTTGATGTTTGTATCTAGCATTTCAGATTTTCTAATTTTCCTGTCTTTGAAAGTTCTTAGTCTGTCCACATGCCCAGCCTTGAATCACATCAACCCAGAGCACAGCAGGCCCTCACAATATCTTCTCTCTTCAGTAACGTGGCCAGCAGGGCTCTGTTTTATATCCCATGGTATGGCTGGCGGGTGTGTGGGAGAGACTGAGGGTAAAAGCCTGCTGGGATAGCAGGCTGCAGGAGAAATCACAGGAGAAAATTATCCCCAGAACTGCAGGTGGATTTTATCTCACAAAGTCCCTTCAGCTCACCCCAAAAGAGAACAAAGGAGCAAACAGTATATATATGAGGCAGATGGGCAGGAGACCCAGAATTCGAAATGAGGACATATTGAATGCATCTTACAGAAAATACATGGGAAAAGTTAACCAAATTGACTTTTGGAGTTTTTTCCTAAACTGAAGACAATCCTTTTTTGGTGAAATCAGTGGATTATAGCTCATGAACACTTGAATGACAATCTAAAAGAATGCTAGGGAAAAAATAGGTTTTTTTGTCCCTCTTTCCTCCGTCTTTTCTCCCTTTTATAGGAAAAACGGATAAGATGACCTGACATGGTGACCTGACACATGAAATAGGTCTCCCCGTGGTGTGGAATACAGCCTCTGCATTCCATGGGACTGGTGGTGAGACAAGAACTGTCTGCAAAAACTGGGGAGTTGTGTTCTGTCAATGTGAGAAATATTTAGCAGTTCTAGATTTTGAGACACATGAAACCTAGTTTTATGTAGTGTGACATCCCTATCAAAGTTTCCTGTCCCAAGACCTGTGTTATCCTAGACAATAACTTCAGAGTGTATATTAAAATGCTATTTGCTTTATGACCGTGTTCTGTCAGTTCTTGTCCACTTTGAAATTGAATGACCAATGCCCTGATAGTACCAACTTTACTAGCACTAGTTTCCAACTCAACAAATTATGCATCATAGACTAACTAAAATGTCTAATATCCTTAAGTAAAAGATCTCCCTATTCCTTCTTTATTTGATTAGGATTATGAATAGCGGAAAACAAAATCAGCAGACAGACTTCATTAATGGATTGGGGTTCAGGTATAGTACATTTTTAAAAAAATAAATTTTTCATTTTATTTATTATTTAAGAACTTGAAAGAAATAAATAGCTTCAATGTCTCCTCCTTTCGCAGAATTATGCTCCTACATGCTTGTCAATTTTTAACTACATTTTCAAAGCAACACAGGGCAATTTAATCAGCCAGTCCCCATTGTTTGAGAATCTTTTAGTTCTCCTTAAAATCATTTGCATTGTAGTTTAAATACTAATCTATGCTCCTTCCTCTCATCTACACTTCATGTCATATCTTCTATATTTTTAGAGTAGATGGAGGACAACATCAAAACCAAAGAACTAATATGTGTGTTTCTAATTGTCTGGAAGACCTGGGTTTAAATAATTATTTGTTTCTAATTATCTGGCAGATCTGGGTTTAAATGATTATTTGTCTTTCTGAGTTTAGAGCTACCTTCTTTTCTAGAATCATTGATGCATTTTTTTTTTACTCAGATCTTAAATCAAGTTTATCTTAAAATCAACCAGAAAAAAATTCTTGCAGAATTATCAGCACACTTTTTCACACATATGGACAAGTATCTCACAGACAGCCGTGGCAGGAGTGTGTCCAAGTAATCAAACAGAACAGCACCAAATACGCCTCCAGGTGAAGAGGCATAGTAAATTTTTAACTCCTTGGCACCAGGTTACACACTAAAGTATTATCAGAGTCATCAATATAATAGAAAAGATGGAAAGTAGGTGCCCTGTGCCAAAGGCCAATGTCAGGTATTACATCAGGCTTCTGCAGGAGTGAGAAATCACCTCCCTGAGATTACACTGCCACTTTGTTGTCATGACTTGTGAAGGAAAACCAGCCACCCTATTTTTATGAGCTTGTAAAACACTGAAGTCCCTAGTGGAGCTGCCTGCAGCCTGCATAGATGCACATAATGTGCTGCATAACACAGCACATTAAATTCCAAAGGGGAGAGCCTCAGCATCTCTGGCTGATTTCCCAACAGGTCTGGAACCTTATGGAAAGAACAAGATGTTCAGACAAGAAGTGAAGAGCACTGTGTTCATAATAGCAACTGAATACATAATGACCAAGAGTAAGGGAAGAACGAATATATAGAGCTACGTGCAAGATATGCAGAAAGTCCTACCTTGGCTTGCAGAGCACTTAGAGCTAAATTCAGTGCCTGCTCTTGAAGTAACACAATTAGTGGTCCAAATGCTGCAGCCATGAATTCAGAGCCTGTAGTTATCACCTACACATCGCATGCCAAGGTAATTCACTTTGCTGAGAAGCGAATCACAGTATCTAAGTGGCCCTGATGAGCCATTCCAGTATCCAGGCACTCTGCAAAGTAGGCCACTCTCAGCATGACTATGGTATTTTCTTTTATATACACTATCCATATGGTAAAAATAAGACCCAGATTTTGCAAAGGGCTCTGTACAGCTAGACTTGCTTTTCATGCTAAGGTCACTGGTTTGTTGATGCAGCTTCATGCTTAGGAATTGCACTGAATTGAAGTCACTAGCTGTAATGTCAGATACTTTATTACATGATTTTATGGAAGCAGTCATCTGCATATTCTTGTAGCACATCATTATAGATGAAAAATCATACCTGCAGATACAGAAAAAACTAAATTAAGACAGGCACTAAAGGTCCCAGTTCTGGTATCATTTGTCACTGCACAAAAAATCAATGATTACTTAAAAAAGACATCTTATCTATGTGCAATGAAAATAAAAGATACAAAACACCTCAAGAATTCTCTATATGAGTCTCTTGACACCTTAAAACTTTTTCAGGAGCTCTATTCACATTATCTTTGAAACCTACTGCTCCTCAGCTGGGATCATCTGGGAAAGGCATGAGAAGTCATATCTGTTCAATTTCTGTGTAATAATTTCTTACTCTGAGAGTGGTCATCCCTGAAAATCAGGTCAGTAATACAAAAAAAATCTTCAAATATACGTTGTAAGCATGAGGTAATGAAACCATGTGCATGATGTATCGACATTATTTCAAACTACACATTTATCAAACAATCATGATAGTTCACGAATTTTTCCTGAGGTTCTCCACCATCTTCACAGTAATCCACTGGACACCCTTTTTTTCTCAATGTCCTTCTTGAAATGGCCCAAAAGTGATGAATGTCAAGTGTGAGTGAACTCACCTCTGACAACAAGGGAAATAACAACTACAAAAATTATCTTTGCTCTAATGGCAATGCTCCTTTTAATGTTTCTCTGAGTTTCATCTAAACTGGTTTGTGAGGTTTGTCTTACCTGAAATAAGAGCAAAATATTGGCTGATATTGGAACCAGCACCCACTCTAACTGCTCAGGTTGTCTTTGGCAGGTTTGCTACTTAGTCTGTCAGTTCCCAGCCTGTGAAGATTTACGTAGTTGCTTTTCTCAGGGTTGAGATATTTATACTTCAGCTGGTCCATTTTTGTATTTTCCTGTGGTCCTTCTGGATCAAAATTCTGCCATTTGGCATATCAATCAATTTTCTCCTTGATGTACCATCATCCATAAATTTGCTGAGAGTATATTATGTCACATCATCCAGCCTGCTGATGAAGATATTGAATAATACCAGCTCCAGTATTGACCCTAGGGTAGCTCTGTATCTCTGCCAAATGAACATCAAGCTATTGATTACTGCACAATGAGCTTGGCAGGTTGGCAGTACAGCTGGTTTTCAGTGGAACAGCCCATTTGTACAGCCCATGGTTCCTCTTTTTCCAGTTAAGACACGCCTGGAAGCCAGTGTCAAAAGCATTGCTCAGACTCAAGGTGCATTAACCCACTTTCCTCTCAGACACATATTTGGTCTTTTCTTCAGACAAAAAACAAGCAGTTGGGTCAAGTAAGTTTTGCCCTGGTAAACCAGTGATTAATTTGATTTCTTTCTTTCTCAGAAATGAATTCGAAGAGGACATGTTTCCTGATCAGGGACTGAGGTGAGGCCAACAGTTCTCTATTTCACACTTTCCTATTTCCTTCTGTCTGTTCTTTGGATGGAAGCAGCATTTGCTTTTTTCCAGTCATTGGGGACCTTGAGTAGCACAACTTTTCATTAGATGATGGACACCTTTAGTGCTATCTCTTTGGGCACCCATTGGTGGCCCTCCTTGGTAGAACTGTCTCCATATCCACAGTTTCTGCCTAGCCCCTAAGGTGTTGGTTCTGCCAAATCTGTCCCCTCCCCTCGGCCTTTAGCTTTCTTTTCCTTCCTACACCATGTCATAACACACCTTAAAAGTCATTTTCCAAGCATAGCAGCCATATGAGTACTGTCTTAATTTCAATATGTTTTCCTCAGCCAGTTGAAAATATAATTTTCACTGTACAGAGGTATTTTACTACTAGCCATGGAAACTAATGCAACAGTGCTGCTTTTGTTACATAGGAATCTGAGCAGAATTTAGGAAAAATCCAGTGGGGCATCACTATTCCCACACACTGCAGCAATGTCATGATATAATTTTATCAAATGATAATAAGAACGGATATCCAAAACCTTGGGAGAAAGGGGGTATCATCCCATTCCTGTTGGGAGGGTCTTCTTCCACAGCACTCTCTCCTTGCTGCTGTTTCCACTGATACAGTTGTTGGAGTTTGAGTATTTGCTTTTATTTCAGTTGCTGGAATTATACTCTTAGTGATCTGTCAGTGCAGCACCTGCACTCAGCCTATCACAAACAATAGATTCAATCATTGATTATGAATTGATGTCACAATAGAAATATGAGAAATATAAATTATATGAGGGATTTCAGCTGAAATATGCAACTTCTTTTAGATACTTTGTCCAAGACATGTATTCCAGTATAAAATAATCTAATGAATCTACAGAAGAATGTCATACATATTGTAGGTTGAATGAAACAAGCCTTGACATATGTTCCATAAAGAACTCCTATTTTTCATCTACTCTGCAAATAACTTAAGCTGGACACAATTCCCTCAGAGGAGAGTGAAAAAAATGAAAACACCACCTTTTCCACACAGAAAGAAATAATTAAAACGTGAGTAAATGTTAGGAAAAACACCAAAAGGCAGCTATATTTTGACTTTTATTGGCAAATATTTTAATCCCTGGCCATAATCTCAGTAGTGGTGAGTTTGTCACTAGCTGTGCCATTACCAAAGGGATCATCTTCCATGGACATTCTAGTTTGCGCTCTGCTTTAATACATAAATCCTACACCACAATTATCTCAAGGGAGGGCTGAAAAAACTACATGGAACCTCAAGACAACCCCTTCTGCACTTTATATAAGCCATGATATGAGACAAATAAAGTGACTTATGGATGCAACACTATCTTACAGGACTATTCAGCGCAATTTCAAAAGGCGGCTTTGAAAAGTCTTCCAGACAGAACAGAATTTCTCTTTGTGAAAAGACCTTAGAATTTTGTCTTAAAATGTTTAAATTTGTAGCCACAAAAGAGACACAAAAATGGATTTTTTCTGCTAGCATCTAGAAATATGTTTTATTCTAGGACTTGCAGTCCTCCCAAGAGTCACATCTTTATATGCAACAGCACAGAGGAAAATGCACAAAATAGAAGTGAGACTCATAGGGTTAAATGAATGAATTTTTAAGCATGTAAGAGTAATTTCAGGGATAAATGCTTAAAAACTAATAGATATTAAATATTTGTGTGTATATTAGTATGTTTTAGTATAAATCTGTGGGGTAGTATGAAGTCAGACCTTCCAATTACAAAATTCACTCTCCCCTAATATATGATCCAGAAGAGCTCCTTTCTGGGACTACCTCATGCTGTAGGTACCTGAATTAAAATTCTGTTTACATCACCTGAAACCTTCCTTTTTGTTCACTTAAGCTGTTTATAATCTCAGAAATGTTTGGTTTTAGAGAAAAATAATTAATTTGTAAAAATTAAAAGTTTAAAGACAAATGTCCCAATAATGTACCTATTAAAAAAAAAAAAAAAAGATGGTGATTTTGTTCATTTAGTTGCAGTCCTCAAGAGAAGACACAAATGGATCCCATGTAAGTGCAGGAACTTCATGTTTCTTATTAAAAAATCAGGCTGACTAAATCCTACCCACAGTTATTACAGTTAAATTTGCACTTGCAAGATCCTGTTTGTCTTATATCAATATCAATAACTAACTAGTATATAGAATCCACAAGTTATCAAAATAAAATTGTATTACTTGATCTTTAGTGTCATTGTAACTAGATAACATCCAAAACCACACTGTTCTAAGAAATAACAAATTATATCCCAGTGTTCATAGTCCCTGTATTTTAAAGTATTTAATATTTTTCCTACATAATGATTTTTGGATGCAATTAGAATCCAGATCAAGCTCACCTTTGAAAAAGAAGACCTAAACCTGTATTTCTCATTGTAATAAAAGAAGACAGTTCTTTCAAAACATGTCTTTTGTAGGTATTGAGGTTCAGCTTCAAAGGAGGCATCTGTATCACAACTCATTAAGAATAACTAATGAAAAATAGCACAAAATTATTCTAAAAGTGATCTGCAGCTGAATTTATTAGTGCTTCAAAATAGGTAAGTCTTTGAGCAAGAATTACTTGGTGTGAATTTTGGTCATTAAGACTGACCATGAGTCATGAGCGATTAGCAAACCATATTATAGCACTTTCACAAAGCTGTTCTAAAATTAAAATTCCTATAGAAAATAGGCTGGAAAAAATGCACAATAATATTTTGTGACCCCTTTGAAAAAATATATGAGAGGTTTGCCTCTACTCACTATTGCAATTTGCCCTGTGGATTTAAGGAAATGACATGAGTCATCACTTCTGGAAAAGCCATCAGAAGAGTCTTCCCAGGTTATAAAAATCATTAAAAATTTAATAAAGTAGATTCTAATATGGACACTTGCTTAGGTGACCACAGAGGGCTTTGGTATTCAATTACAATAATGAAAGCAGAAAAGAGATCTTTGGAACATGCAAAAAACTGGCACCAAGCTAAAAGGGGTGGGGGGGGGGGCAGGGTTTAATAAATCTGTTATAATTTTGCAGCTAGGAAGCACCATGTGAGTTTTGTGCTGAGTGTAAAATAGAAAAGAGGAGGAAGTAACAATGACTAGCCAAAATGAAGAATCAACACCTGGAGTACTGGTAACATCCTAATGCAAAAATTGCATAAAAAGCTAAGGAAATTGGGGAACAAACGAGAGAGAAAAAAAGAGAGAAAAGTGACCTCTGATGCTATGCCAACATTGCTGACAGGCATGCCCTGCCGGAAGGCTCTCAGACAGGCTGCTGCAGGACAATTCTGCCTGTCCTGTTGAAGGCTCTGTCTAGAGCTGAACAATTGCAGCTGCACTGTATCATCCTAGCCTTGGGACTCCTCTGCCACCTTTCTGCCTGTGACAGACACATGAGTGTCCAATGTTCCCTTCTGAAGCATTTGTATGCTTCAGTGTGGCAGCTTGAAACACGGAGACTCGGGGGGCTGGTGAAGAGCTGCATTGTTAGAGTGTGCTAAGTGTGCTAGTGTTAAACTGCACAGAGCCAGAGCAGCGTCAGGGGACCCAAACCTGCTGCAGGTTTACCTGCTCATCTACACCACACATGCGTACACAAACCCACCCAATTTTTTGTTGGAGATCGCCAATGTCCACAGCCACAATCCAGTGGGCTTGTTTCAGAAGGAAATAGCTGACTCACTTTGAGAGAAAATTTCAGAGTTAATTAGCTGTTACACTAACGCTAAGGAATCAGGACCCCAAACCACATTGGAGAGCTAGCTGATCTGACAGTCAAAATTCTCTGTCAGAGAATTAACAGGTCATGAGATAGATGAAAAATAGAGGTGAATGCAAAGGCAAGAAAAATGTAGTTAGTTCAAGAACCTGTGTGTAACTCTAGAAAGCATGTGAATTGCTTCCAAGATAGAAATGTTTGGCTTTAATGTCTCTAATGACATATTTTGACAAGCTGTTCTTCATCTGTGTCTAGCTAGGCACCCACAGTTCATTTTTATGTGTATTAGAGAATATTTTATTAAAATAAAACTAGGATTTCAGGCAATGGCTGCTGACTGATCACCTCAGCAGGCTCAAAATGTTTTATTTTAAGCAAAACAGATAGAATTCTGTGGTATAGAATTCTGTGATACTCTAAGCTTTGAAAATTAGTGAAAAAGCTCTGAAAGAGCTGAACCGCTTTTTCAAAAAGAAGATGGTCATGCCTAAGTGTTGTTCCTGAGTTGTCTGGACAAACTGACCTGGATAAATTGACAAATTTCAAAATTATCCATTTTAACCACACACTCATTAAATTAGGAGAACATGAGAGATGAAAGGATGTAATTATCCATATTTTAAACTATGACATTTTAAACAGAAGCATTGCAGACTGAGCATGTCTTTCCAATATGGAAGAAGGTAAAACTCTTAGGGAGTAGCTCTAGGCCTTGCAAATGAAGTCTGAATCTTTTTCATGGTTTAAGTCCAGCTGGCATTTACAACTGCAGGAAGAAGGAGGAAAAAAGGTAACACTCAGAGTGATGGTATTTGTCATCCCAAGTCACACACACGTACTGGAGCTCTATTTTCCTATAGATGTCTGCCCAACTATGGGAAGTGGTGAATGAATTCCTTGTTTTACTTTGCTTGCACGTGAGGCTTTTGCTTTACCTATTGAACTGTGTTTATCTCAACCCACAATTTTTCTCACTGTTAGTCTTTCCAACCTGACAAAGCAGAAGTGAGTGACTAGCTGTGTGGAGCTTAGTTGCAGACTGGGATTAAACCATGACAAGTATGAATATTCTAGTTACAAAGAGAAATTTAGGATATTTTGCATGTTTATCCAATACACCTATGAGGTATTTGAAAGTTTGATGTTTTATTTTGTGCTTAAAATTGAAGGACTTTTAATAACTGTTTTTAAATACTGGATTTTTAGTCACTTAATAAAAATAACCAGGCTTAACACTTACCATGTTCAGGTTTAAATCCACATATGAGGTAATCACAATAGACTGTCTCATTTTGTTTCTGTTGCAAAGCGCTAGAAAATGTCTTGTTGAGTTAAGTGCATGAATAAATATTTTTATAGCCCAAAGCACTTACTCAATTTAAGAACTTCGATGTTGCCTTAGGCAGGGTCTTTATCAGTTTAAAAACACATTAGTTTTTCTTTGTTGTATTATAGTGCAATTGTATTTAAAATCTAGGGTTTAAAAAAATATATAAAACAGATGGAGGTATAAAACTTATTTTAAATGTATAACCCTCTGTCTCAGTTCATTATTTCTTCTCCTTAGTTAATGCTGATCCCTTGGGCTGATCACCCTAAGGGACATATTCAGACCACTGGCTTTCATTCTGCCATATAACCATGAGAAGAACAGAGGCATGGGAAATCTCTTGTAGCACTAGAGACTGAAAGACCAGTATTTAATTCAGGAAAAAAGAAAGAAAAAATGAACCATGGCAGAGAAGGTAGCTAAGGATCTTTAATTCATCTTTTTCCATAACAGAGAAATAAAGAATCTTCAGTGAAATAGAAAGGTAAGAAAATCAATACTTAGAAGCGAAAACATTTCCTACACAATTAGCAGTGAAGCTCTGCTAGAAAGTACTGTGCAAATTAAGAGCTTTTCAAGGTCAGTGACAAGCAAGAATATGCACAAAGGCATAGAGATTTGCACTTGAGCACAATTGCTGGCTGCTGAAAAGTAAAATTTTTTTCCGGGAGAAGGGAAGGAGCCAGTGTCATCCAAGTTCTTCAGGACTTGCATCCCTTGGCCAGCATACTTTGTGTGTTACAGTCAACTTGCAAAAAGGATCCAAGCCTGGCCTAAACTCACAGCTTTAACATTAGTACATTCCATCAAAAAAATTGATTGAATTGGCTTAAATTTTGTCTTAAACAGTAAGATAATGAACCAGTAGTATTTATTTCTGAGTGCAGTTCCCTAAATCTATACTTAGTTCAGAGAACACTTCAAGGATGAGGCTGCTGCTTTTTCCCCAGGCTGCTGTGCATGTACCTCTACAGCTTTAAGCACACACAGAGTCTTTTGAGATAGTTCACAATAAGATTATTGGCATGTATGTGTTTTCTGACCCAGACACTTTGATTGCACAACTTTTGGTCATGAGTCAGAGTTCTCACATCCAGAGAAAGGAACATTTTCTGGCTTTTTTCAGTGTTGTGCTGTTTTTTCCACCGTTTCAATTAATTCAGTAGAAAGTGGGTGAGTTTAACAGAGTTTCACATCAGTTACATCTTGAAGAAAACACTTCAGAATGACATGCAGAATTGTACATAATGTTCATCTGCAACACCAAAATGCTCTGTATTAACACTCAATTTCTGGAGGGTATGGGCAATTTAGAAAATCTTAAATTTTGGCATGAAAAGACTATTGTGTCAACAATCATTAAATTTTAAAAACCATACATTTTCATTCCCTATTATGAATCTGTTCTCACATTGGTCTAAGTTTAAGCACAGTGAGAAATTTTGCTTCAGCCTGTTCATGGGAGAGATAAAACATTATTTAACAGTTTTAGAAAAACCTCTCTTTTTTTCCCTGTCTTGCTTTCTTGTACACTTATCTTGTACTTGTCTAAGTGTAATTTGCTTGCAGTTTCTAAGATCAATATAAAAACATTCTGTGTCTATTCACTTTACACAATGAAAAGATGCCATAATTACTAAAATTTATGATAACTCCAGACACTTTATGTTCATGTAGCATGACTTTATTTTACACTTATGATAAGGTGGTGTCATTCTATTCAATTCATTAGCTGTCTGCATTTGTGTGAGTGACAGGAGAATCAAAGGCATTGTAATGCAGCATTATGATTACATTATTGTTCTAATATGAAATATTTGTCTAATTCAGATGTATACTATCTTTATTAAAATACAAGGAGTAGACATTATGCCTGACTTCAAAAACAAGCAGCAGACATACTTTATGTTCAGTACTTGGTGTCAAGTCACTGGCACTTTTGAGAGTAAAGGCACAACAGAAGATTGTTTTGCCTATTGTAATCAATGACAACATGATGAAAGACAAACTCCACAGCTTTTATATCCTTTGAGTGGTCCTGCTGACTTCAGTGCTAAGTACTCTACTAATGAGCAATGAGTCAAGCACTGGGAGCTGATTGTGAAGTTTAGGGACAGTTCCCCAGCTAACAGAAATCACAAGAAGCTCTGAAATCAATTGAGAACTTCCAGTTCAAATCCTGATTTCTGAATTCAGGAAAGGATGGCATCCAGTATAATATTATTAGCTGTAGCAGTAGTAATAATAGAAGAGGTAGCAATTACTGTTGCTATTGCTATTCCTACTACTACTGATCTTATATTGTCTTAAAGATTGTAAATGCTATTAAGAAAAGTACTAATTAAGATACCAATTGAAAACATATTTCAGTTTATAAAATTTTTTTACTTGTTTCATTGAAGATAAGAGACTATTATGCAGTAGATTTAAGCTTATGGCAATAATCTCACTTTTTGAATAAATGGTTTATTGGTTCACCACCCCTCAGAGGTCTGTCTCACAAACTCAGACCTGCTGGATTAAGTTGTTGATTAAACCTCTCTGAGGGGGGAAAATCAAGGGTAAAAATGGCAATAAGAGATGAAGAGTAAATGGATCCAATTCTGCTCACACCAAGGTCACAAAGTGATTTGTGCAGCAGAAACACAAAGAAAATAAAAGGGCTATATATTTTAAGGCACATTCCTGCAATCTGATATTTTTATACTATGTCAGAATGCAATTCTAAGCACTACATGATTACAACATGGAGTTTTGATGCTGGGATAATGACATCATCATCAGAAACACATCTGTGATAATTTACTTTATATCTTACTCTGTGTGACTTTTCACTGTGGGCTGTAGGTGAACACTGCCTTGATATAGCTTCAAAAGCCTGAGATAAAGATCTTACAGTATAAAACATAAGGTAACCAGAAGAGGCATGGATTGGGCCAGTTCCTATTTCTCATCATGCAGCTCCGTATCTTTGAGGCACTCTTCCATGTAAATGTTAACCCATATACCCTTTGTTACCTTATCCATTGGGATCAGTCCCATTTTAACCCATTTTGTTTATCTGGAGGGATCTGTATCTGCCATTATCCTGCCTCATGTCTTTACTTCTTCTGATGTCCACTCACCTATTTACAGGATGCTGTCACCAGGCTCCCGCAGGCCACAGTGAAAGGCCTCATAAACCAGATGTGAAGTTTCTTGGCAAAAAAGTTGTTACTCGCATGGTCAAGTGGATCCCATTTCTTGTCTGTACCTAAATCAGGACAGACTGTCAAGCTATCTGCGGCAGAGCATTTAGAGCACCTGAGGATCCAGAGTAAAAGAAGGCAAAAGCTCAATAGTGGCTTAGCTATAGCATAATCACCTCTTCAGTCTCTAATTTCTGGTTAGCTGAAAAACAGGAGAAGACAGCAATCTGAGCTTTTTGAATTCTAAAAACGAAATGTAGAAAGATGAACTGTTTGAAAATGAGGTCCAAGTTGTTTAGCTGATAAAAGGCATGAGTGCATTCTCTGTTGATTTAGAACAGGTCACTGAAGTGCAATGAATCAGAGTAAAAGCTGCACTTCACATACTGTGGGATGCTGACCTAATTAGGAAAAAATGCTATAGTGCTTGAGACATTGTTAGGTTGTAGATTGGTTTAGAGATACCTTACTGCATTTCCTAATTTTCTTGAGTTTTTGGCTTTCATGCCAAATTAGCCCAGCCCTGGGTCACTGTTAAGTGAGACATTTTGGAACCATTTCTTAAGGTGAATCCATGTCAGAATTGTCTCTGCTACAGCTCTTAGGTGTTTTTTTAAGTCAGCAATATCACCTTTAGGTCCTTTCAGAAGTGTTCACTGGAATAGAGTAAAAAATAGTATTTTACACTTGAAAAAAACGAATTTTATTCCATATATCATATAAAATTCTGATAATGCAAGTTCTGCTTCTCAAAAGAAGCCAAATAAATTTTGATCTTCCAATTAATTCTACCCAGAGGCAGACATAGGTACATGCAGATGTCTGCTAACACAGAAAACCTAATCCTTCCTTTTCCTCACTCAAGCATAGTCCTCAATTTCTTTTTCTGGGACAGGTTTCTACAGAACTGCACTTCATACTTGTCTTCTCCCTGTTCTGGTGTTGCCTGTAATTTCTGTGTGTCACAGTTTGCTGCCTTCCACTCAACAATAAAAATATTCAGTTTTCAGGTTTGGAAGAATCCTGGTAGATGATTAAAGATCAGGACAGCATATGTTATAACCCTGAGATCCTGCACAGCCCTCACACTTGACAGGTTGGATTCTCAAGTACCATGTGCCAATAAGTTTTATTAATTTCCAGCTGGGAGGTGAGAAAGGTAGTGGTTACTGAGGGTCAATGTCTTCTCTATTGTATATAGGTAGTCTGCTCTTCTATAATTTCAATATTATTTGTCTTTCACAGAACCACAGAATCAATTAGGTTGGAAAAAACTTTTAAGTCCAACCTTTGACTGAACACCATCATGTCAACTAAACCACAGCACTGAGTGCCTTGTCCTATTGTTTCTTGAACACCTCCAGGGATAACTCCACTGTGTGTTTGGTACAAGCAAACTTGAATGAATGACCTGATTGAATACAGATCTCAGATAGGGATAATTCTCCACAAACCTAAAGCTATATTTTACCAGAATTCTTATTAAGAAATACAGAGCCATTCGTACTGTCAATGAACAAAAATTCCATGGGAAAAGACTTGTGATACATATGGAATATATCAAATATAATAAATATAATAGAAAAGAGTTTGAATCCAATTAAGCAATCTGAGTAACATATAAAAATAAATCACTGGCTCTGCTTCTAGTCATAGATATCATCTAAATTTAGATACATTATCTTAATTATCTTCTAATCTGAATATTAAAATAACTGTATATAGAGAAAAAGAATTTACAAGACTTGCTTATGAATTTTCAGTTATTTTGATACTATCAGAACTTCTTTTGATGTCATCTGCAAACTCCCTCACTATCACATTAAACTCAAGCCTGAACCTCAGCTGACACATCTTAGTTAATTTGTTCCATATGAATTTACACTGTGAATAATCTAATATGCTCTTTTATTAGCCACTAATTATATTTTTAGTTCAAAGGCAGCAGCCTTTAATACAAGATACAAATGTAAACACTAGAAGACTTACTATGGCACTTGCAAGTACCAATTATGAGAGTTTGGCTGATAACCTTTATAGTACCTATTATCTTGGTATTCAAATGCTACCCAGCGAAATCTCACCTGCCTCATACTTTGTTTTCCTGGCCTGCATCAAAAGCAACATGGGCAGCAGGGTGATAGAGGTGGTTCTGCCTCTCTACCCTGCTCTTATAACATCCCCACCTGGAGTGCTGTGTCCGGCTCCGGTGTCCCCAGCAAAGGAAGGACACCAACATGTTGGAGTCCAGAGGAAGTTCTCCAAGATGATAAGAGGGATGGAACACTTCTGCTTTGAGAAATGGCTGAGTTGGGGTTCTTCAGTCTGGAGTAGGGAAGGTTCCATGTAATCTCATTGGTAATCTCATTTCAGTTATTCAGTAATTAAAAAGTACTTATAAGAAATACGGTGACAAATTTTATAACAGAACATGTCACAATAGGACAAAGGGTAATGGTTTTAAACAAAAGGAAGGTAGATTAAGAATAGATATAAGGAAGGATGTTTTTACAAGTGTGGTGAAACCCTGGCACAGATTGTCCAGGGAAGTGGCAAATGTTCCATCCTTGGAAATATTCAAGGTCAGGCTGGATGGAGTTCTGAGGATTGGAATCTAGTTGGAGACGTCACTGCTCATTGCAACAGGTGTTGGACTAGATGGCCTTTAAAGGTGCCTTCCAACCCAAACTATTTTATCATTCTGGGATTCTATGATTATTTTGTGGTTTTACTGGATGCTGCTGACTCACCTGGCTGGAGGCAGAGCTACTGAAAGAAGGAGTATGTTCTGAAACAGAGGTTTTTGTTACTTATCAGTTACTTTTTGTTAATTATCAGATTGCTCAACAAAACCCTTCACGGATCTCATGTTTAATTAGGAAACAACATTTTGCAAACAGAGGCAGGACTGCAGATGGTTTCTGTCAAGTTTCAGTGTCTGTGTTGGGAGTTAGGTATGAATTTGTCAACCAGAAGCCAGCTCCAATTTTAAGGTGATGACTGATGCAAACACATCTGGAAGGGAATAATCATGTCTCTCACCTGAAAGATGAGCAGCCTCTCTCCCATCACCATTCTCTTCTGGGATTTGACTGGACTTGGTGAGAATTTTGAGATGCATTTGGGAATGTCAGTAAAAAGAGAAGAAAAAAAAGGTGGTGAGAGAATTTTTACATGGGCATAAAGCAATTGGAGAAGAGCCTTCCACTTTAAACTGAAAGAGGGTAGGTTTTAGGTTTAGATTAGATTTTAGGAAGAAATTCTTTACTGTAAGGGTGGTGAAACACTGCAACAGGTTGCCCAGAGAAGTAGTGGATGTCCCATCCCTGGAGGTGTTCAGGGTCAGGTTGGATGAGGTTTTGATGAGAAGTAGTGGATGTAAGGTGTCCTGGCCCACAGCAGAGGGGTTGGAACAAGATGAGCTTTAAGGTCACTTCCAACTCAAACCATTCTATGATTTTATGAATCTATGAGTAATATTAGAATGCAGAACATGCCTAAAATGAATTTAAACTAATATTTCTCTACTTGAGATATTAATTACTTTTATATTATAGGAATTCATTCTGAAAAATTATCTGATATGTAACAGAAATAAAATCCTGGGCCTAGTCAAGTTACTGGGACTGCATGGAGACTGTTATGGAATTAGAGAAAGTTTAGGGTTAGAAGGAATACAAAAACTTGTATTTAAATTCAAATGTCATTATTGTGGGGCACAACTACAACATTTATAAAACTAACCTGCACAAACATCAGATCTGGTGTGAAAGCAAAAATATCCCACTCTCCTATATGTAGAAAAGAAAGGAAAGACATTCACTCAGCAGCTGGCTTTTCTGCTACTTGCTGCCAAAGAGATGGCACAACTAACAGCTTCTGGGTTCTGTTCCAGGTTTTATGAGACACTGTTCTCTAATGTTCTTTAAAACTGGTAAAACAACATACTTTGCCTAATCTCATTCTCTGAAATAGATGAACTATTTTGTCTGAATGTTTTGAATAAAATTCTGTCTGATGCATAAACCTACTGTGGAAAATTTCAGTCCAAACATTTCAGTTTTGGCCAAGTCATAAGCAATTTAAAAGAATGCCAGACATCTCTAACATTATAGGGGAAGTTGTCAGCTCAAATGCTACAGTCACACCCACCACCCACATCCATAGACGTGTATATATACACAAACATATCATCAGCCATACAGCAAAAAGAAATTGTTTGGATCCTGTGCTGCATTTTTTCCCAAAACCATTTAAAACTGGTAATTGTTAAGATTGCAAACTCTGAGCTTCACTGCCTTACAAAGCTGTGACAGTGATGGGAGGCATGAAAAATAAAAAAGGCAGATTTCCAGTCAAAAAATATGTCTCTGTAATAGAGTACAAAAGCGCACTTTATCAAATATTTTCTATTAATCATACTAGCTTATAAAATTCCCTAACAAACTTTACTTATATTATTGTGAAGCAATAATATAACAGCTTTATTCTGTTTTCATTCTGACCTCAAAGAAGAGTAGTGGGTTTTTTGCCAACTAATATTTTTCAGAAGCTGTCTGTATATTTCAGCACTACAGTATTGTACCTAGATAAAAGAAAATAAGTATTTGAATAAACCTTTACCAGTATTTATATAATCACAAAAACTAGAAAATACATCATAAAGAAATAAGAGGCTTGAACATTTATCTTTGAAGAAGTCTGTGACTGTTTTCCTAAAGGGATAAAGAAATTAAAATGTTTACTAATAATTTCTATTTAATATTAATCTTTAATGACATGCTTCAATGAGACTTTCCTTTTCTAAACAGGAATGTGTCTAGGATTTGCTGTAGTATACTCAGATATTTCTTTTGACATAAATATGCATTTAGTGAGAAAGAAACATTAAAAAAATGTGCTTCTTCATTTTCCACGTCTTAGATTTAATCCTTTGAATGGAGCATGAAAACCAACCTTTTACTAGATGAAGAGAAAACCCTGACTTGAGTGCATGCATATCCATATAGACACTTGGCTGCAAGGGACTTCCTACCTCCCTGGGTTCAGGCTCTCATTGCAATAGACGTATTATGTTATCCCTTTATTGATACCCAATATCTGTCACAAATGCCGATGTGCATTCATTTTGATGTTCCAAGCAAGGACAATAACAGGAAGAACAAAGATGGTGTGAATTAGATTTTCCCACAAAATGCATCTCTAAAGACTCTTCAACTCAGTGTTTTCCTTCCTGAAAAATGTTGTGGAGTCCTCTTTGGTATCTCTAGAACTGACATAGGAATCTCAGCCAATGAAAATAAACTCTTGGTGTTTTAGAGGTGGTACTTCTGGGCATTCTATTGTGCTATTGTGGCCTCAGTAGCTTTCCTTTTTACCTATGATATTGTAGCTAGCACTTCTAGACAGACAGCTGTATAATAAGTCTGCTATTGACCTAGAACAAAAAAATTCATACCATCTGTTACCTTGCAGTATAAAAACTGATCATGATTTCATTTGAACTAGTGTCAGAGACTGATATATTGTAGTTTATGACTTAAATATTTCCATGAAGGATTTTTAAAACTGTATTACAAAAGCTGCAGAGAAGACTACCACAGCCTGAATGGGGCTCTGAGAGGCCCTGGAAGCTGATGGCAGAGCAGAGCTGATGCAGAGGCTTGCTGATGAAGATAAGGTAAAATAAAGACTCAGGGCTGGGGACATTCACAAAGAATAACCTTAACACCCCCAAGGTGGAGGCCACAGCCCCAGGGCTATCAGCTGCCAGGCTCAAACAGACTCTTCACCAAAGGGTGGGGGAGAGAGGCTGTGGGTGTGTGGTCAGAGGGGCAGTGACCACCCACCCTCCCCTGTGCAGAGGAGCCCAGCTGAGGGGCCTCCACCCAGGGGAGAAGCTGATCCACAGCAGAGGAGGTGACACAGCCCAGCAAAGGCCCTCAGAGGGGTCCCCAGCCCTGCACAGAGCTCCAGAGATGGTGCCACAGACCCCCAGTGCTGCAAGGGACAGGGTCACTCATGGGTGTTCCCACCTGCCAAAGCATGCCTTAATCCACGGCATTCTGTACTCTGTGGTGTGCCAGGCCGTGTGGCAGAGTGTGGTGGCATGTGGAGGTGTGCAGGGGCATGTGGCGGCAGCGGCAGGGGACCTTCACCATCAGCAGAGCAGATGGAGCCAAGCAACGAGATGTCACTGGGAGTCCTGAATGGGTGATGTGCTCCCACCTAACCCCTGACACCTCTCCCTGTCCCCCCCATCCCCCATGCACACTTCTTCCTCTATTTCTTTCTTTCTTTTCTCTTTCCTTCTCTTTGCCTCTTTTACTGTTAAATAAAATACATCAATTGTTTGGCATTGTTATAAATACATATTATAATACTGGCTTTTCGTAAATATTAGAATGGATCCTATATGTATAATGTCAGAGTAACTTTGCTATATAGATTTTATTACTTTTATTAACTAAGTTTAGACACTGTAGTGAAATAGTGTAGCATGCCAGGATAGCTGCTAACATGAGTCGATGGCAAAGAGGCAGGAGGCCTTTTTTTGAGGTCCACGGAGAGGTTTATTCCAGCTGCGTGCATGGACAATTCCAGGGACAAAGACCAAGACTCATGGGAAGGGTCCAGGGTTAAGTATGGGGAGGTAGGGGCAGAGAGGGCATCAGGGGCCAATTGTCTGGGGGCAGGGGGCAGTGCACAGGTGGGGTTGGGGTATAGGAGCCAGTGGGGAACAGGGAGGGAGTGACTGAGGGACAGGGGCTGTGAGTGAGCAGGGAAACAGAACAGGGTATCCTATGGGAGAAGCCTCTTGTGTCTCCCTAACTTGGGGAATGCTTCTCAGGATCCTTCCCTCCCAGGGGGTTTTTGGGGACCCTTGTGTGGCAGGCTCACCAGCCTCCACAAAATAGCTGATAGAGTTATGCTTGTGGTAATGGAACTGTCTGCTTGGTTGGATGACATCCAATGAATGTATGATGCAGATACCTGCTAGTGACACGCCAGCTATCAGCAACCACCGTCTGCAGAAACCAAAGCCCAAGCTGGAGGTGATAATAAAAACTGACCAAAACCACAGCCAAGGAATGCACATGCTCTAAAAAGGCAGACCCCAGGAGGAGCCATGCTAAACAGTTCCTGGAACATGTAAACTAGTTTAGGGGAAAGTTTGAATATGCATAATTGTTTATGAATATGCATTAGGCTGATGCAGTAGGAAAGGTATGTAAAGGGTGTCCCTGCAATAGCAGGTGTGCTCTTGGCTGAATGCCAAGCACCCAGAGCTGTTAAATTTTACTTTATTGTCTTTGTCCCCTATTGTCTTTTATTAAAACTTTTAAATTTTACCAGGAGAGTGAACCTTGTTTTTCACAAGGAGCAACATTTAAACTTGTTTGATTTTAATCTCGTTTTCAGGAATATTTTGAACCTTCTAAGTTCTTTCTAGTTTATGTACAGAGACTCTGCTTTCTTTGCTCTTAAGCCAGATCACAATAATTAGTCTTCTCTTTCTTTCTGAGGTATGCTTGGAAGCTCAAAATTGAGAGCCTGGAAGGTTTTAGCTGTAGTCTTTATTCAGGGAAAAGGAAAAGAATATAGTTAAATTCTTTATATGCCCAAATTCTTTATATGCTTATGTTAAACCTTATTTTCTAATTTTATTGTAGATTGTCACTGAAACCTTTCTCATCTGCCTTTGTAATTTGCATATTCCTTGAGTTTTAGATGTGCTCTATATTATATACAAAATATTAATATGCTGTCAGAACTTCTGTAAATTAATAATTCTCAGTCCCCAAAACTCTCGCTGGGAGGAATTTTATGAATTTCAGCTTACTAATGTCCCTGGATCATATTCATTTTCCAGGAAGTGTTTTTATTTCACACAACAGTCTCTTTGAAGCTTCTATTCTATAACATTAGAGATTTGAAACCCTCACTACAGATACAGGATTTAAAAGTGTCTTGTCAGATCATGACCATTACAAATATTTTGAACTTCTTAGAAAGAAGCAAAATTTAAAAAAAACCCCACAAAACCAAAAAAAAAACCAAACCCCAAAACCAAACCAAGCCAAATGAAACAAACGAAATACCACTAACCAGAAACAGTCTGAATTGTGAATAATTAAGCTTTCCATTTCAGGATTGCTTCCTTCTCTCCATAGTTTCTAGTACTGTTGAAAAGACTTGTTTGTGACCCTGAAACAAGTAACTCTCCTTTTGGTTGGGAAAGAAAACCAAAAAGCTAAAATCACCTGAAATATCTGTGCTCTTTCTTATCATCAGAGTCAACAACAACCCATAAGAACATTCAATGCAAACAAAAGTATTGCACAGACAGAAAACTGTTCATTTTTCTAAAGCTGAGTTCTGGAGAAAAAAAAAAGCAAGCTGAGTTCTGGAGAAAAGCAGACTCAACAGAGTTGCTGTGTACTGCAGTGAAGTATCAGCATTAATTTTACTGCAGTAAGGTTTCCACAGATGAGAGAGTTGAGGATAGACTATCTGTAGCTACAGTTTCTGCCTCCTGTGCTCCATTAAGGGGCTCTGCTATACTGTGTTGTAGAGTTCTACATCTGCCTTACTTGAAGACCTCATCTTTCTACATAACAGATTTTGTCAGTTGAGACCTGTACTGGCCGTGAACTCTTTTAAACTTTATCTTCGTTAGTCTCCCTGGTCACTGGTGCAGAGAAGTGTGCAAAAGATAACAACTTGCTTTGATAAGCAGGACTTTTATTAAATCGAAGGTGAAAGAAGAAAAAAAGAAAGGAAATAAAATAAATTTGTAGTGAAAGGAAAGGAGAGGTAAGGGAGATCTGACTGAAATAACAAGCCTTATGTTCGAAGGGCTATTCAAGACCATAAGCAAGCAGGTACTGCTGATATTTCTGTTGATCTTTCTCACCTGGCCTTTCCGTAAGGCTTTTTACTTTCCCAGAAAAGCCCCAGAGCTCTCATAACAGGTCTCAGTGCCAAAGCTGGGATTTGGTATCTGGGTCCAAAAGTAAGGCATGGTGTCTGTAATCATAATAAACTTTGCTAAATCCTGCTGCTTTTCCTTCCTGCAATGGCATCTGAAAGTAACGGTGGACTGAGTGGTCTTTCCTTCCCCTAGATTTATTACTAGTTAGGCTTACTTTCTAATATGTTTTCTGACATCATAGTATTTTTTTTTCTTTACAACATAGTCCTTGGACCACACAAAGAGCCATTTTTGTTTGCAGTATTTTATTTTTCTGCCTTTCAGATTTTTCTGATTAGTTCATACTATTAATGTAACATGCTAGGCCGAATGCCTCATTTTCTGAGAACAAAACTGGAAATACAGGTTTCAGTCCAGAAGCCACAGCTACTGGTTGTGGAAGTGTGGTATCTGCATAAACAAGTAATGAATCTCAGGTTACTTTGCAAGAAAAGAGCTATTTGGTGGGCAATGAATAACTGCTATTTTTCCTAAACTATTCAATGACATGGCAGCACAGGTTTCAAAGGAGCCACCTTGGGTATCTCTGTCCTTCTGTCATCCTGGAGGAACTCACAGGGGCTCTCAGTAAATGCTATGGGCCTACAAACCAGCTACTGTAAATTTTCAGAGTCTTGATTCTGGACAAAGATGGTTTTTATGGGGACTAACCCCCCTTGCCTAAGGGGCGCAATTACTTTGCCCTAATCGACCTCCAGGTACTTTTGCAGTGCTCCAGAGAAAGGGCAAAAATATGAAAGGGAGGATCTGATCATCCTCCCATCTGTGTCCGGCCACCAGTTTCTGAGTATTGTCTCTTATAGAGGAATGCTACTTCTCTCACTGAAGAAATAATAGAGCACAATAGAGATAATAATAAAAGTTGAAGCTTTCAAAGAAAAAAGGTGGACTATATTTTCATGTATTTTTATTCCTCTCCTCCTATCTCTCTCTCTCTTTAATATTGATGCATGGCTCCTGGGCATTCACTAAACAACTTCTGTCTAACAGGAAGAGTATTGTATTTTGCAATAAATGAGCTGGCAAATAGAAAATTATGCCTAGAAATTGAAACACAATAGTCTCTAAGCTCAATAAAGATGGACACTGAAATAATGCAAGTCTTTTCTTTCAGTGAAAGAAGTGAATTATTCCTTACGGTTACATGGTTTCTGGGTACCCTCTCCCCAGTCTTCTGGGGTTTCGCATGGTTAATTTTAGCCACTCTGTGTTGCATAACCGTTCCTTTTAGCTTGTGACTCTGGAGTCAACCTCAGGTCAAGCTGCATCCTGCTGGAGGCTGACATGTAAATATGAGACAGTGTTTCCTAATCCAGATTCTTTGGAAGATCAGAAGCAATGCTACACACTTTCTCTTCTATCCTTCGCTTCACAGTATGCTACTTATTATGCAATTTATTTTTTGAAAATATCTTTGATGTTCCTTGAACAAACATTATTATTTGTCACTTTACTGTTGCAATAAAAAATGTCCCAGTTCACTGAATCACCAGTGATGCTGTATACCTTAAATATAGTGCTGATATGTAGCACATTAAGGTATCTATTACACACACAGTAAGATAATTTTATCCATTAAAACAAAAAAACTCCAAAATAATTCTTAAAGGATATGGTGGATGGCAGTGAAAATTGAAATTCCAATGTGTTTGGAAAATATTATGAGAAAACAACAGAAGTTAACAATCTTGCAAAATGCTGACAGGATCTGTTTATTCCCAGAAAACTTTAGTTAGGTATGTTATTTAAACTGAAAACGGAAAAGACGTTTTCCTACAGGCATGTATTCAATAATATAGGAAGACAACTGATTCCCTAATAGGGAAATAAAAGAACAAACCAATAATTTTTGAGATGAGGAATATGACAAAATAAGGGAACATCTTCTGCACATAGTTAATCATCAAGAAATCCATTTTTTTTTTAGCATTAAACCTTCCTATTATTTACAAACTTAGCACTTAGAAACCTCACTTTCAGTATGCAAGCAGAAATATCATCTTTATTTTTCTCACTGAGCGTTATATAAAACATGGATTTATCATTTCCAATTTGGTAAACGGAGTGGACAGCAGTTGCTGTTGGGTGTGATTGCAAAATCATAGGCCTCAGTCCTCTGAGGTTTTCCTGAGAGGAGAAAACCTGAGCCCTTCTTCCTGCTGTTCCATGAGTTTTGCCTCTGTTTCTGAATAATGTTCTTAATACTTCAGGATCTGCAGTGATTGTGGAATGGGAGGAGATGAACTTTTAGAAGGTGTGGCCTTACCTAAATGCATATGGGTCTATTCAATAATAATGTATATAACACTTTGCCTTGCTAAGAACTGATACGCTGTTACAATTGGCAGCACTTTGCAGTTGCTGAAGTGTAAAATTCTGAAAATGATCAAGTGTTCTTTAGACGTGAATGCCTGGATTATTTCTGTTCTTTCATAAAATTTATGACAAGTGAGACTAATTCTGTTCTTGCAGAATTATTCAGATAGAATAACTATACAGGAAGAATCCCTCTACCTTTAAAAGGAAATCTTTCTCATTCAAGGAATTCAGTCAGAACTATTTGGTTTTATTTTGTAGGTTTTATTCTCTATCTTCTTGACTCCCTGATTTCCTTAGAGATAACTGTATTTGTACAAAGGTGACCATTTCTAGAGATGTGGAGAACTTGTAGAGCAGTTCCCCAAATGCTTAAAAAAGTCTGAGTTTAAAAACATTTCTACCTAATAGACTGTGCTGATGTGGCATATAAGCTAGGATTTGAATTTTTAATTTAAGGAAATATTTTAATTTTTGCATCTATCTGTGTTACTTTGAAGTATGTGAAAATATTTCATCCTTAATCCTGGCAGTGAGAAGGGAAGGAGATAGCCTTCAACTTCTCTACATTGCTTACGTGGCTACCAGCTGCACCTTCATTCACAATGTCAGGTCCATCAAGTCTTAAATACCAGCTAGCACAGTGCCCATCTCTGTTTCTGAGACTTAGAGGAGCACACACTTTCTGAAAGCTGGATAGTCAAGGATACTGATGTTCTCTTCCAGTGTTACAAAATACTTATAATCAAATCAAACTAAGTATGATGAGAAGAGGAAGCATTCCACCAGAGATGGGTACAGCATGTCACAAAGCATTTGTGAGACAGATCTGGGGGATGAATGCCAGAAGCATTGCTATTCCTACTTAGATCTGTCTTAGGGTGACAAGACTGATTCCATTCCTAGCATCTTCTAAGAGCATCTTTTAAGGACACTCGACTATAGCACTCTGCTGCCTTCTCCCTCCTAAATGCTCACTTTTCCCTTCCTCCCGTGTGCTTGTACATCACCTCACAACCATGCACAGTTCCCTGTACTATGCAGGGTCCTTTCTACATAGCTGTTAAGAGAATGCAGAACTGTAAAAAAACATTTTCAAATGCTGTGGATGGGTAGTTCCAATGACAAAGGAAGACTCAGTCCATCCTTGTTATGAAGCTCAATGTTATACCAACATACCAATATAATGATGCTGAATGTGTTATTTTCCTGGGAAGATTCCTGGCTTCAGCTGAGAATGGATATAGGATGTATAAGGAAATCCATCAGACCTCCAGTAACCTAGATAATTTACCAGTGCTTCTCTGTATGTACTTATAAAATACTATTTCAACTAACAAATCAAGAATAACACTCATTTTAATAGGAATATCAGATACTTGCTATCTTGCATTTGTGAATAAGGAATGTGCAATTTTTGTAGTTACAATTGCTGCTAGAGTTTAGAGACTTTAAAAAGATTCTAAACTTAATTTGAAAAATCTCCAGTTGTTGACTCTAATGATCCCTTATATAAAATAGCACACCTAAGTCTGACAAGATATTATTTGTCCTTACAGCTGAAAAATGCTTTTAGCCAATCACAGTATATATTGGAGTTTGATTTTTTGTAAATGTTTCTGATTTTTAAATTTTTCTGGAGGCAAGAAATGAAAATATATCTTTACAGAAATTTGTGAATATACACACTCACAAAAAAATGATTTTGTTTTAGAGATTATGTGTTGCCTGACATTTTAAAGCACTAAACTGCAAAATTATTGCTTGCAGCAACTATAAATATTTCTTGCCCACTATGTTTCCATGGCAACTGTGCTAATTTATTCAGAGACCTTTGCATTATTTTAATTTAAGAGACACAATAGTATCTGTACTAAAACTGTTCCTAGATTTGACATTTTGATCCTGTCTCAAAATAAAATGTGACATGAAGTATTTTTAGACATAAGCTACATTATTATACAAAGGGTGGTTAAGATGTTTAAGATGACTTCTGGTAGATTTATATTGAATGGGTTTTTATATGTAGATACAGACACATACACAATTAGTCCCAGAATAACAGCTCAGACGTTGAGAGAGTACATCTATTCTAAGTCAGTCGTAGCCTCTGAGCAGAAATAACTCACACCTAGACTCATCTCAGAGATACTACCTTTTGAACATTTTCAGTTATCCTATCATCTTGCTTTACAAGGAAAAAAACACAAACTTTTTTAAAATTTTCAGAGCAATCTAGTCTCTGAATCACTCTTTGCCTTTGTTTTCAAGTCTCTTAGTATGCACAATTTGTGAGATGCTCTTCAGAGACTAGTATTTATATAATGTTTTTTTATTAATTTTAAAGTACTGAAATGCAACATAACAAGAAACTGTTTTACATGTTCTTGTCCTTAAGAGCTGACCAACACCTGATACACATACAGGAAGCAAAGATATAGCACAAAGATATTTACTTGTCTCCTCCTTCCTTCGGAACTTTCACTGCCTCAAAGGCTGTCAGAAGCAGTGTCCTGTGTCCAAAATGGGACATAGAACCAGGCTCCCTTTCAGACACCTGTATCTTATAGCAAATACCTTCTGATCACAGACACCTGTATCTTATAGCAAATACCTTCTGATCACAGGCTTTGAAAACTGTTTTCCCTTTTGTCAGACGAGTGCCAGCAGTAGCCCAGGAGAACATGAACCATTGCTCATTCTCTTTGGCTATGTAAGAGTTCAGCCTCCAAAGGTGTCATTAGAAGCTTTGTGTGAGCATCAAATTCCTTTTAAAATATAGGCATTTTTCCTCTGCACACAAATAAGACTAAATTGATAGGTGTAAAGGAAATAACTTCTATTAATACTACATTTTATCCTGAGCTCAGAATCAAATTAAAGGATTTAAAATTTCACTGCCTTTTTTTATAACTCTTGGTATAATTCTGTTTATTTCAGCTATACAAAAAGATGGATTTGTTATTGAAAATCATTGACTCTTGAGAGACTCTTGAGAAACCTTTGTATTCATAGTTTTTGACTGCAGACAACGATGTTTTTGAAAGACAGAATAATTTTAATTGAAAATTCCATCTGCATGTCTAATCCTGCTGCTAGTGAAAAGTGGCTAATATAAAAAATTTTACTGGAATATTCAAAATCTGTTCTCTAAAAAACTGTAATAAACCAGTTAACAACTTATAAATTCTTACTTCAAGAAGATGATGATGAAATGTTCATCTACTGAGTTTATATGCTCTTCATATGCACATAGGTAGCTGAATTTCAAAATCTTCATCAATTTAAATGTATCACTTAGGAAACAACCTTATTGTTCAAACTCCTCAACAGAAATATCTTCTTTCTCTTTAATTACTGCAGCTATGCAAAAGTAGTTTCATTCAGCTAGCAAGTGAGAAAATTGCTCAATGTGTAATTTTTCATGACTGCAGCAGTTTTAAAGACTGAACCTCCAAACATACTCCCAGTGGGCTGCATGTCTATGTGATATTAAACAATTATGAGAAATAAGCCCAGCTGCAGAATTCGATGGTAGTTTTCAACTCAGATGTTATTTGATTATTTGCATTGATGATCACAGTATAATCCACCATTCCAGAAACAGCATTTTTCACATATCTTGTACATGCATATGTTTAAGGGCTCCTTATCTTTGTTATTTAGATGACAAACTCGTCAGACCAAAGACTGAATATACAGGAAAGCAGATATTGCTGTGACAGTCAATTTACAGCCAGATAATTGAAACACAAAGATAATAAACAACAAGTTTGACTCCAGTTCCTCTAAATCTTTTCTTAAACAAATTAATTTCCTTGCTGTCTAACTGTTTTATCTAGTAATTGCTTTTTTATTGTTTAGGTTGAACACTGTCTATGGATTCAGCATGTGGGAAATAATGGCAATTGCAGCTAATTGAAGTAGCCTAGAAACATATTTGTGCTGATGATTTCTAAATCAAGACTTTAGTAGGTTTATATGGACAGCTATGAAAAAATCACTGAAGCACAAATAACATACAAATTTTCACCTCTGCCCAAGAAAAAGTTACAGAGGCATAATTAAGTATTTCAACAGTTTTCAAAAAGCCATGGTTTAAAATGTGGATCCATCTTGGGGACTGATGCATGTCAAAAAAACACCCAACTTGAAAGCCCTCCTCACTTTTCCTTTTAGACATGCAATGCATCTTATAAGAAGGTAGCTGGTTTTCATGCTCTAGGATCAGCTTCATGCTTTCAGATCAAAGAGCTGGGAGATCATTCAGATGATAGACTATCTGCCAGGAACCATGCCCTCATATAAAATCCTACAAATACTAACAGCATTCAGTTCAGAAATTCATATATATGCTTCAAGCTCAGCTTTCAGACCAAAGCTCTGTATTAAACTGCTGGGTATGATGTATTTACTTCCAAGTTAACATCGTATCTCTTTAGGGGTATGAACTATTTTCAGCTTTGTGTGCCTTTAGTAGACAGAGATAGAAAATACCGTGTATCTGTCAAACTGTTAGAAAGTCTTAAACTATCAATTTACATGGGGTATCCCAGAGAGCTTCCAATAAACAGAACCATTAATGAACACAGGACCTAGTGGTCTTTACAGCTTCCAAGATCCAAGAGGTCCTTGGATTTCCATTCAAACTGAATAAATAGGTGAGTTGAGAAAAAAAATCTAGTTGTATGTGTCTGGTAAAGAGAAGCAGGACCACAGGGGATATCTAGCAGCCTCCTGCTCAAGACAGGGACAATTTCAATGTCAGGTCAAGTGGGTCAGGGCTTGATCTAATAGGATCATCCTGAGCTCCAAGGATGGAGACTGCTTAACTTCCCTGGACATCATACTTCTCTGCTGGACTGTCCCCATGGAGTAAAAGCTTTTCTTTACATCCATCCTGGACCCTTGTTTCATGCTCCTGCTATGCACCACTACGAAAAGTCATCTTGATAACATCACCACAGTTATGGGAGAATGCTGTTGGGTGTCCTCAAAGCCATCCCTCCAGGCTGCACAATCTTATGTCCCTCAACTTATTCTCACAAGTCACATGTTCCTGTGAGCCTCTGCCAAGTTTAGCTACCTCTTCCTGGGATTGTGGAACTCAGCTTTGGATGCAGTATCTTGCTGTGTTCTAATCATCACTTTCAACCTATGTCCTCGACCTCAGCCTGTTCAAGCAGTCAAGGAGGCAGTTGGCTTTCATTCCTTGTAGGGCACACAGCTCACATTCAGCATATGGAGGGTTAAGTTTTCATAAACTTTGAAACCAGCTGAAATATTAGCAGCACCTTTGGCTATATTAGTTTACTCAACTATTTTTCACTTAGATTTGCACTGCTGAGTTCCTTTGGCTCTGAGCTGTTTCTCAGAAGCCAGCTAGAAACAAGGTGGCCATCGGGACCTTAGCTCACAGGGGCAGCAAAAGGTTTGGCTTCAGCTGCTGCAGCATTACAGCCCATTACGGGAAACAGTACTACCATCAGAGACTAAAATTTTCCTCGCTGAAATCTGTCAAAAAATATGTAGTTTCCTATTTCAAATGTCGATGTATGCTTAGCTCTGCTGAAAATAATATCTCCTGTTAAAAATTGAAGAGATTTATACAGATATAAATATATATATACATACATATATACATATATGCGCATTTGCTCTACATTGTCCCCTCATGATAATTGTCTCATTTTTTTCTGTTTTCTTCCTGCCTGTTTTTTCTCCTTTTCCCTTTTCTTTCCTCTTCCTTCTTAAATTCCCTTTCCCTTTTGATCCAAAACAGGTATTTTTCCACAGGAAGTGAACTGAAGGATAAGATAGAACATATAACATATAACACCACAGCATCCTTCCATAGTAGAGCTTTTTTCACTGTTTTGAGTTGTATCAGAGTCAGTGCGGAGAACTCTACAATCCTCAAATATTCAATTTTCTTTTAACTCACATATTTTGTGTGCAGAAATTTAATTACATGGACCCATTTTTAAACAATTAACTTTACCTCTGGCCAGCTTATCTGTCAACTGAGTTCAACCATACTGAATAATTAATTTTAGCTACATTCTGTTTTGTGACAAAGAAATGTCCTGAAGCTATAGTTATCAAAACGTTCTCAGATAAATCAGTTAATCAGGTCTGTTCTTACTGGAAGACCCCAAAAGGATGCCTTTTCTTTTGGGCCAATTAAAGTTGGAGGTGCAGTAATTTTTCCAGTGACAACCTTAGTTGAAATTCTTCATAAAGCTACTCATTCAAGATTTATTAGAAAATTAAGACACCTATGAGATGTACTGAGACCCATGGATACTTTGCAAGTAATTTACAGTATCAAAAAGTGTTACTCTGACTTTTAGTTGATTTTCAGGGGTTCAACAGCACTTACATAAACTATTAAGGAAGGAGTGTTGTGCTTCTTTCCTTTAAAACACCTGATTTACACCCCTATACTGTCACTCGTTCATGAAGGCACCATTAAACTAGTGTAACTGGAAATTACTCAGGCTACATCACGGCAACAGAATAAGGCAAAGAACTTTATTCAAGGTCTTTTAGATGTTTAATTGCTGACCACAATGTGTATGAACAAGTTACATGTGAAATAAAAATTATTATGTGTACCAATCAATTTTAAGTCATGAAGGATACTAAAAAACACAGAAAGAGGTACAGATTGTGCTCTTTCTTGTCAATGTTACCATCGCTCCTTGCAGCAGAGGAGAGATGCTCCCGTGGGATGATGATGCTGGCTGGCAGCTGTCTTTCAGATGACCAACAGAGATGTCAGTCAGATGCTGCTTTGAACAGGAGATGGTCTGGCCCATTTAAGAAAAGATGATTCATAATTGCACAAGCTTTTAAGTCACTCTTGACATGGTAGGCTACACAAGTCAGTATTACCACTGATAGAAGCTGTAGAAAGGAAACATTGAAGAAAATTTCATGTTTTACCAGCTCATATTTTGAAGATGTTTGCAATCACTAACATTTCTTCTTTTTTTTTTTTGCAATTTTTGAGACCAATTTAATTGCATCTTGAGGGGGACAAATGTTTTTTATCATGCACCAGAGCCTAGGAAACAAAGAGCACAACAAATTACTAGTATCTTTTAAAACAAAATTTATGAGTTTACTTATAAAATTTGTGTTAAAAGAGCGAGAGACCATTGCTATAAACAAAGCTCACGTATCTGCACTGAATCCACTCTATAGTATGAACAACACTGTGCCTTTACTTTAGACTTGCAGACTCTCATTAGAAAGGCTTGGGGGAAGGTATTTATTCCTGTGGTAGTGATGTCAAAAAGAGTTTTGCTGTTATATATTCTTCATATATTTGTAGCTCTGTAGACTACCATTACATAGTAATATAATTCCTATCTAACTCTGGTATTTTTCCTACGCTGAGAGGCAGAAAGACAAAACATTGCAAAGACCACGATCCTAATCTTGCTCTTCTGGCAACCAAGGATGAGCTACTCTCCCAAGACAGTTTCTCATAAACAACTAGCAGAAGGGGGCTCTGGAAGAGGGCTGAACCAAGGCAGGGAATTACCTCATCACCTATGCTTTTAATTGGGGATTCTCGTAAATTATACTCATTTGCTGAACTTATAAAACTGTATTTGTCCTATGTGAGGTGAGCATTTTTCCATGTCTGCTCCTGAAGGCCTCCAATTAAAGAGCAGCTTTTATATTGCTTCCTGTATTGTCTTGAAAGAGTGTTGTTTTATTTCTAGATCTTTAAGGCATCAATTCTTCCTTGTGCGTTCCTTAGCACGTAGTGGCTTTTTCTCATATTAATATATATATATTAGAGAACAGAGGAAGAATTAAAAAATTTCCAAAATAATTTGCTTTTGTGGTCAAAAACAATCATGAAAACATCATAAAAAGAGAAATGACAAAAAAAAAAGGCAAACAAAACACACGTGTAGTGTGCATTCTTTGGGCTTACACCATTCTACTGCATGGTGCACACAGTGACCACACTTCAGTGTTCAGAGGCTCCTGGCTCTCTGCAAGTAAGCTGCTGGGTCCCAGGGAGTGTTCAGGGAAGGCACAGGAAATCAGATCTGCATTCTCTTGCTGTTGAGCCTCCCCTGGTCCCAGAGCACTGCAGGATGCTGCAGGAGTGGCAAGGAACTCGTGCTATGCTGCAAGATAGACAAGTACAAAAATACAACACTTTTAAACCTGACTGATACACAGCTAATTGTGATTAGCTTTATATGGTGCAAAATAAGTTGAAGTTTGATAGCTGTCAAATCTGGTGTGCTCTTCAAATTTTTATTTGCTCTTTCTATATAAAGATATTATATATGTGTGCAATTTCTGCACATAAACTATATTTTTAGAAGAAGAAAAAGACAACTGAATACATCAGTGACAAATTCATGTGTCAGTTTTTCTTTTCTCTCTGAAAGCCTCCCACTGAAACATTTTGTCATCCTCCCTGTTAAGTCAGATTGTGATGTCTTGTGAAAGAAGTCACCAACAGAAGTCACAACAAAAGTGTGAAGATGGAGTTCTCATTGTAGGATGACCAGGCTTTACCTGGCTTTGCTTCATGATAAGCTAAAAGCTTTAGAGAAAATTGAGATAAGGGTGTTTGGGAGCATCACCTTTGAGTGTCTTTTATCTTTATTCCTCCAAAAGTTTGTAGAATCTCCATCGCACTCTCCAAATACTGTCCTAATAAAGCCATTAAATTTCTAAGAGTTTTGTATAGCCACAGTTACAATACAGGACATGACCTATAAAAAAAATTTTTTTTAAGATCTTTCTGCTTGTGTTCTGCTACACTTATTGCTGCCCCAGATATATGCTGCAGGCAAGAAAATTGTTTGTCACAACAGAAAGCAAGCAATTTCTTATAAATGCTGCTGTGAACAGATATTTGCCAAGCTTTAGGTAACCCTTGGTCTCTGAGTGTCAAACTGCAAGTGGATCTGACTTGAACTCTTGATTAATCCACTCAAAACAGGAGAAAAAAATGGATTTTATAATGTAATTATTCCAAATAGAGTTACACAGGCTCTTGGGAACAATTATCTATATTTTTTTTCTACCTAGATATACATGTGTGCAAAGGGAGAGTGATAAGTCACACACTACGATTAACAGTTATTTTCCAATATTTATAAAGCTTGGTGAATGGAGGGAAGGGAAAGAGAAGAAAGAGAAGTAAGTATGGAGGAAAGAAAGAAATGGTGGAGATAAAAAGAAAATAATTTTTTCTTTGGTCAATGGTATTCAGAAAGCAGAACAGAAAGAAAACATAATATAATCTCTCTAGTGCAGAACTCTGATTTTTGCTGGGGATAAACAAACCACCAGTGAATGAATTAAGGAGAAGAACAGGATGCAGTGAAGGAACAGGATTTGCCATGGGTTTGTATAAGACCAAAATAATGGAAATCTCAGTGTAGTGAGAGATCTCAGTGTCAAGGGAAGCATGACAATTGTGGAAAGATAAAACTTTACAAGCAGTGTTACAAATTTGAAATTGCTCTGCAAGTCCTAGTGCCTAAATGAAACACCAAAATGACCTCACATGCTTCTGTCCCACGTATAGACTGTATGCCATGGAGGGCCATTCATCAGTGCACCTTTTTGAGATTTAATAAAAGAAAGGGAAAAACTACAGTAAAATAAGTCACACTACAGCTCCTGTCAGGGAACCAAAGGAGATCCCTCTTTAAATGGCATGAAAGAAATTTTTCTAAATTCCAGTGTGGGCTAAGGAGGAGATTTGAGAAACAAAATAACCCAAAGGAGTTTCAGATTATACCACTGAGAAGGTACACTGCATTTCCCAATGTATTGTCCTAAGCCTGTTGTCACAGAACTTAAGTCCAAGCTAGTTTCTCTAGTATGTAGACATGATATAAGCCTATAAATGCTAAAAGAGAGTAAATAATGAGTAATCCAAAGAGGTTAAGAGAGAAAGTACTTCCTATATAATCTCTTGGGCTATCAATTACTAGTACCAATTTTTGGGTGGAATAAGGACATTGAAATCTTGAGAGTTTCCTGCATATTTGCAGGGTTATTAGTAGTGACTCCATTTAACTATTGTGTAAAATTCTCTTTTTAGTTCCAGAATAGAACATGAGTTGAATTGTAATAGAAATACATGTACTGATACTTATTTACTATGCACCCTCATTAAATTGTCCATTTCAGTGTGTCACCACTTGTGTGACATTAACTCAGGCAGTATCGGTTACACATTCAAACGGGCTTGAAATTCTTCCTTAGGTACTCAGCTGATTTAGAGGATTGTGGACCACGTCCCAAATCAATCATTGCTTAAAAAAATAAGGACATGCAATAGACTTTTCAGTTTTAAAGACAAAGTAAATCCTCCAGACTTTTCTGTGTTTGCTTCTGATTCCCTGTCATGTCTAACTTATTAGGGCGTATACATCACTCACAGGCCTTGTTTTCCTCAGAACAGAAATGATCCCATGAAAAAGACTGACACTACAGCTATAACAAGGTTTTCTGTCTAGATTCACAGGAAAATATAATCATACATTGCAATATATGACTAAAATTAAATTAAACATTGTTTATGTTATGAAGGAATGTTTTTCTTTTTCTAATTATAAAATAAGCCGAATATTACATTATAATATCCTCTTTTTGTACTTCTGTGCTAGTGCATGAGTTTTTTTTCATTAATGTCAAATATTTATATAACTGCATCTCAGCATTTTTCTTCAATGTTTGACTCCTTCCCCTCTTCAGTTTTTTTAAAAATATCCATGAATAATCCATGTCTTTCCCTGTTCAGATCTTTTTAAAATATCTATGAATAAACCATGTTACACAACACAGTACTTTATTACTGTACACTCTGTAAGAAACTCCTAGAAGTACTGAAACCAACACACCTCTGTTTAGTCCAATCTAGCCAAACAAGAGGGAGGTATTAAAGCCCAGGGAGGGTTTGATGTAGCCTAAGATCAGCACATCCATCAGCCAGAAATGGTCAGCCATGTAACTTGAAATAAATAATTGAATGAATTAGATAAAAAAGAAATTACAAGAAAAAGGTGGGTTTAGATAGAATGCGGAAAATAAGGTTGAGTCTTTCTCCATCTTTGGGGTTAGGCTAGAAAAAAGGGAATGCATCACTGCATTTAATTTTGGAATTCCTGAATGGGAAACTAATGTTATTCACTTGCCAGGCTGCCTGTTAATTAAATTTTTTTCACTGCAAACTAGAAAAATAGAATTACCAATTTAATAAATGCTCTAGTTGGATGGAATATAAGGTTTTATTGAGCCCACAGAATGTTATCTTACTCATTTTAGCTCGAGTTTCTAGCTTTATCTAAGGGACAATATCTTGGATCGGAACACACTGTTGTTGTTAATAAAAAAACCACAAACAGTATTATTAATTTAGCAAGGAGCAAACCGGTATATGGTTTCACATATCAGGTTCAAGCACAAGCATGTATTGTTTGTAAATAAAAACCTCTTGAAAGCAATTTCTGACAAGCAATTTCAGGACAAATTGATTTAGCAGAATCCCTGATACATTTCTTACAGCTTCTATTTATAGTTAATCGTCCAGATCATCCCTTTGTACATCCAAGCTCTGTATGTCACAGTGCCCTGTCCTGGCTGCAGGTCTGGGTGAGACGGAACTCTCCCCTTCCCAGCTCACTGTGCTTCCCGTGGTCCTTGTGGGGCAGAGCTAGGCAGGGCAGAAAGACTCAGACACTCTTCTCAGACTTCTTCCCACCCCACCAGCAGTCACAAGGACCTCACAGCTGCTGCAGAGACCTCTGGCATATAATCACAAAGTCAAACAAATCAGATACCATTGGACACACTTAAAGATGAGTCTTTAGGTAGTAAGCATCAAAAGTTCTCCAAAGAACTTGGCGGCAGAGTTAATTTAGTACCCATCACAGCAGAGGACCCTCTCATCTTCCCTTGGTCCCTTGGCCCCAAATGGAAGAGCAGGGCTTGAGTTCTGCCATGGCTGGGAGACTTCTTGGGGCAAACAGAGTTCAAGAAGGAGTGATAACCTGTCCCAGATGTGTTAGTCCCAGAAAAGATTTAGCCAAGTTTAACTGTCTCCACTAATTCTTGTATTTCTTCTAGGACAACGCAATGATCTCTTGGAAGCAAAACAGGAAAGAAGGCCAAATTAATCTTTTAAAAATATTTTGAAATAAAAGAAATTATGTAAAGATAATTGTGGTGGAGTAAGAGGTCATACTTATAGCCTGAGTAACCAGCTACGAACAAGTTCTCAATGGTGAATATCAGACTGTAAAGCCGCTCCAAGTCATAAATAATTAATTCCAAAAATGCAGAAAACACACTCTTTTAGACAAATTTAATTACTTTACTTCATCAGACATAGGATAAATGAGAGGAAAAATAAGTTGATCCATGAGAGACTGGAGAAATCTTATACAGTGTGAAACTTGCTTAATTTTTAAAATAAATTCTCCTTTTTGATTCAGTGACAACAGTATGGAGCTCTTGATGACAGTTTTTCCTGTTTGTTTATTTCTTGAATTTAATATACAAATAAAAGATGAACATGGGCTCCGGGATTTTTGTGAGATGTTTTTAGGCTTTGGCCATTCCTGCATGTAAGTTACCTGTGCTCACAGCCAGCCTGACCCCAGTGTCATTTCAGTGACTAAAAGCTGTATGTGCCATGCTAATTCAAAGAACGCATGGTTCTGCGTGAATTGTAAGATACCTTTGAAGGACTAATACTTGTAATGGGCCAGGATTGACAGGAAACACAGAAAGATAAATATTTTATCAAAAATTAGTGAATTATGTGAGGTAGCAAGGAAAGAGTTAAAATTAGCAAAAGAACGAATCAGAGTTAACAATTTTCTGTTGTGGAGTTCCTAACATTGTGTTAAAGAAATTCAATCGATTTTCAGCAAGAAAAAAAGAAGCATAAAAGGAACAGGTTTTGAGAAGTTTTTAGGATAGTTTGGGTGCAATTCAGAAATAAAAAATAATCTACAGTGCAGATGTCAGAAGAATCAATAGAAAACATAGAAACCATCTCTGCAGAGTCAGAGTGGACCTCACAGGTAGGCACACATTCAAAAACTATGGAGACACAGGGATTTTCTGGAATTACCGGCCTGTAAATACATAATTGCTGTTTATCTCAGCCTCTCCATAGATCTGCACTCTGCAAGGATACCAAGACTCCAGGCAGCTGATACTTTCCAGCTCCATGGGTTCTTTATGAGTCTACTTACCTGCAGAGTTTTTGAAATGCATGGCTAAAGGTATTAAATTACCTTTGGAAAAAAATTTATATTTCCCTGTCCCATGTAGATCTAAAGTGCTGATGATATAGAGCTCACAGTGAAAGTCTCACTTGCAGAAAGTACACATCTGTCTTGGAAAGAACTTGTCCTCTGTTTCAGTCTCTCTAGGACGGTGGATGAACTAGGGAAACGTAGGAGCTGTTCACAGAACTGCAGAGGTATATCTGTTTTGTTTAGTTCTTCTCCTACTATTATAAATGGTTCTGTCAAAAGTCTTCCTGTGAAAATATAAGCAGAACGTAAGCAAAAAAGGAATGTCTTGAGCACTGTATGACAAGCAAAAACCAAATCTCTAAAGCAAAGCACAACATCTTCTTTCTAATAACATGCCATTTATTTACTCAGGACAGATTTTTCAAGGGAATAAAAGACTATTCATTTAGAAAAAAAAACTATTTCAAAATATAATATGTCACCCAGCTGTATTGCTAGTGTACTGGTATGTCTGTCAAAACTTTATCTGAACGTTCATGAAACTGAAATGCAGCCACAAAATCAGAGGATAAAACCTGGGCAGACATTGCAAATAAACAAGAAATTTAGGAATATTTTAGAAATTATCAAATGCCAATTACTTAACTTTGCTTTTGTTTTAGACCTCTGTAACATGCATGCATTTGAAAATCAAGATAAATGTGTTAATCAATTCTTGCTTATAAAGCACAGACTTTTCTTTATAAGTCACCAGATGGGAAAACATGCAATGTCATATATTCTGTACCTCTGCATGAAGAAATCTGATTTATTTTGTTTGAAGGACTGAACTACTAAATTTGCTTACTCTCTACAGCTGTTCTTCTCCAAAAGGAGAGGCTGTTAAGTACTGACAGAAATGAGCTAAAGAGCACAGAATCCAGTCAGTCTTATACATGGTTGATTATGTGAGAAGGAGAAAGAAAAGATAAGAATGGATGTCTTTGTACTTCTTTGTTATGAGAAACAAAGTAAAACATGATTTGCAGTAGGACTTTTGTACTCAATTTTACTGCAGCTTAAAAGTGATTCTGATTCTAAATATAGAGATGTTTACTATAGATGAAAAAGATTTATTTTTAATCTGAAGCAAAACACGACAGTGTGGAAGAACATTTAATTTAAAGCATTCATAGATCCAAGCTTCAGTGCATGTGGTAAAGATTAAATGCTTGAATAAAACCTGTTAAATTAATACTTTTGATAATACCCTTAAAATTTCTATGGATCAAAAATATTTGCACTATGGCCTTGATATTTGAAATATCATTAAGACACAAAAACCTTGATACTTTTTCTCAGGGCTGAATTCAAAGTATAAGATGGTTCTTAATTTTACTGGTGGAAAGCACAAGTTTAATGCACTCTACTGGATAATAAAGATATATTGTGCTGTGGTTTAACCCTGCCCAGCAACTGAGCCTCATGCAGTTACTTGTTCATTTCCCCATCAGCAGGATCAGGGAAAGAATCAGAAAGGTAAAAGCTGGAAAACTCATGGGTTGAGATAGAGACAGTTTAAGAGAGAAAGCAAAAGCAGTGCACGCAAACAAAGCAAAATAAGGAATTAATTCACTGTTCCCTATGGGCAGGCAGGTGTTTAGCCATCTCCAGGAGAGCAGGGCTCCAACGTATGTGATGGCGGCATGGGAAGACAAGCACCATGACTCTGTGATCTCCCCCTTCCTCCTTTTCCCCCCCACTTTAAATACTGAGCATGATGTCACACAGCCATGGATATTCCTTTGGTCAATTGGTGTCACCGATCCTGGCTGTGTCTCTTCCCAGCATCCCACACACCCCGCAAATTCCTCACTAGAGTAGCACTATGAAAAGCAGAAAAGGCCTCAGCTCTGTGCAAGGACTACAATAACAAAAACTTCCCAGAATTATCAGCCCTGTGTTCAGCACAAAGCCAAAACGCAACTCAATAACGCCACTGAGAAGAAAGTTAACTCTATCCCAGCCAAAACCAGCACAATCATTTATTCTGGAAATATCTTTTTAGAGAGATCTTGATTTATATGGATCTCCCTGAAAGTTCTGGGAGCGCCAGGACATCCCAGACTGCTACTGAGGAAACAGTGGGTAGTCCTAAAATTGAGCACCTCCCAGTGGGCTTCTAGCACAGCAGGCTAAGATGGGCGTAATACAAGAAATATGGATTCCTTTTAAAACCAATGAAGCCTGGACTTCATTGGATCACTTGGATTCCTTCTAAGATTGATGAAAATTTAGGAGTCTAGAATAACACTTTATCTTACCTTGAAGAAAATTAAATATCTGATAGGATTAATCACACTTTAAACTTCATTGACTCTCCTGCATCTATCCCCATTGATTGCATATATTACCATTGCTTACAAGCTAAGAGAGCATTTGGAAAGACATTTGGAAAAATGTCTGGGAAAGTATTGTCACATTTTCGTATATTTAGGTAAGCCTGGCATCATTGTCACTGTGGTCTTAAAATTTGATAGATGTAGTCCATTTATTGTTGTTTCTCAAATGATCATTTTAAGATGTACAAAGAGGAGGTATTGTTTGACTACTTACAAACAGTGAGTTTAAACACGTAATAACTGAGCATCTCCAAAAAATTACCACAGATAGAGACGGAATATAGTAAAATTAGGGAGACTTTTAAGGTTGAAGAAAAGATGCATTGACAGAACTCTTGACCTCACAGGGGTGTGAGTTCATGAGCTATCTCCTCTAGTGGATAGCAGGAGGGGATGGATGCTTAAGAAGTTCCCAAAGAGACTTGCAAATGTTTTGTAAGGATTGTGGACTATCAGATTCCTGAGCAATAACATAAGGTTTTAGGAAGAAGCTTAATAAGTCTTCTGGGAGCCCTGGTGGTGTAGTGGTTAAGGATACGGCACAGTAATTGCCGGGACCCGGGTTCGATTCCCGGTCGGGGATACTCCCCGGGCAGGCAGAGCTCGTTAGCCCTGCAAGGGGGCAATCTGCCTACGTCCTGAGGAGGAACTCACTGCCACTGTCCAGAATCGCTTTGGCCCGGCAGAAGAACCTCGGGATTAAAGGGTGGGCTCAGATCTGCGCGCCCTGTGTCTCACCTAAAAAAGCCAGTGCGCAGGCTGGGAGGTCTGAAAAGAAAAAGAGGCCTTCCCCGGATCTTCGTACGTGAAGGCTGGCCAGCAGCAAAAATAAGTCTTCTGAATTTTGCAAAGGCTGAGAAGAGCTGTAATGTTAGGGTGGTGAGATTTTATAGCCTTGTGTAACTGTTAAAATCTAGAAAAAAAGAAATGTAGCAACTTTCGTTTTCTTCCCCCCAAAATTGGCAAGATGCAGATATATGAGTTTCAAAGAAATTTAATTTTTTTTACCTTTAAAAACAACTGGTTTTAGTAATGGTAGTCCTCTTATCCTGAATTCACTGCTATGTATGACTAACCTTAAATTCAAGATGATTAAAGGCTTGTTTTTTCTCCTTGTCCTCTGTTTGGGGATTTAACTACAAGAGACTGTGCCAGCTACTTACAGAGCAGTAGCAATGCTATCAAATGAGATAAGCATCACTTTTTTTTCCTGTCATGGTTATATCTCTAGCAAACTTCAGGCAGCCAAACCCTTACACTGTTTAAAGTTAAATTTTGTGTGTGCTTATAGTTGGAGAGGGAAAGTTTCTAAAGTCAGAAATGCCTCTCATTATTTCCGAAGACAGACAAGTCTTTGAAGAAATAGTTTTTGAAGTTGGTGTTTAATAATCTGAAAAATCATGAAAATGCTGTGAATTCAGCACAGGAATATTGCACATTAAAGTTACTTCCATTTTTTTAAAACCTCTCTCTTAGGTTCAAAAGTTTACTTCAATGACAATGTGTAATTAAAGACTTAAAAGCCTGGATGATTGAAATACTCTGGAGTGCAAAATTGCAGAGAAATACTGGAAGGCAGCCTTTACAGAGATATTTTAAAGACTGAATTTCTGCTTCTCTACATGAAGTCAAGAATAACATCTTATAAGAACACACAATGAAACAAAGAAAGAGATTTCTTCATACTGTTTTTGATGCTCCAGAAATATCTAGTTCAGGTCACCTCAAGTTTTAGGGAAGCATTTCTCTAAGAATATTCACGTTATCACAGTTTTAGAAGACCCATATCTTTGTCACTATACAGGCCCTACAAAAAATGGCAATCCCTCCCCAGAACTGTTTCAAACCCAGTCCTGAAAAGAGAGAAGCAGTGACTTGAAATGACTCTCTAGGGTCACTCCATTAGTCATCAGCAGTGCCAAGAATAGAAAACAGGTTTTCTTATTCCATGCCTCAGACCTAATTTGTTAGACTATACTGCTTTCCAGTCAGAATGGTTGCTGTGACAGTATGTAATAATATAATGTGGATTTCTCTTTTCAGCCCCTTTGTCCTTCCCCAGACTAAGACTTGCATACCTCAGGTCTTCCATTATTTCGCTTTTACTGTAAAGAAACTATCACAGTACTAGTCTTTTATTCAAAATGTAGCATGAAGATACAAGTGCCCCTTTTCAATGACTCCTATGTTAAATAGGAAGAAAATTGTATCCTTTTCTCTTCAAGTCATATTTTCCTTTGATTTACTAATCCATTTTGTTTTATCAGCTACCTGAATCCCCACTGGAAACCGCTTTTACAAAGTAATTGTTTTCAGTGGGAGAAATGCATTTTACAAATTCTCAGCTTTTCACAGAAATAGGGAAAAATTAAATTGGATAGTCATGACTTTGTCTAGAAAAAAGAAAGACAATCACTGTTCAGAGGATCAGAGATCACAAACAAAATAAGCTTCTTTCTTGAAGAAAGCTATATTCTAGTTGCAGAGCACCAATAAAAAAATCAAGAACCTAAATTAACTTCTGAAAAAAATTAACCACCCCTAACTGCTTACTGTATGAAACGCAATGGGAGCCATAATTCCTTAAAATGCTGTAGTATAGTAATGAACTATGGCAGTTTTCTGTATTAAAAAGGTTATGCTAATGTGAAAGACAATTGCTTTGCTGTTTGAATGCAAATAATGTAATATTACTCCTTACTTCAAAAGCAACATTCCTCACTAAATAAACTGGCCTTTATCTGATGAGAATTCCAACAAGCAAGGTGATTCTTTAAATGAGACCAGCTAGTGATAACATTATCTCAGTATTATCTTACTCATTATCTCACTGAACAGTGAAGTCAGAGAAGATGATTTTCTCTTCTGGTGTTTGTACTGATCAAATTAAATTCTTTGGTACACCTTATTATGTACACAAGTTCTCGTGTTTTAGCTGTTCATGAAGTTTGTCCTTCTTACAGAATTACTACGTAGAAGTTCTACAAAGAGGATAAAGAGCAGTAATGGAGCTTGTGTTTTTTCCTATACACGTATAATGTACTTAATCCAAAACTGTAATGGGAGTCAGCAATTAGGCAGCAAGCCACCCTTTCCCAGCCTTCACTGAGCATGCTGTTGACCTGTTTAAAGAGCAATCCAAAGAGATTGGGCAACTGAAAAGCCCAAAAGAAAGAAGTGCTTCTGAGAGGAATTGTTTCTGACAGGGCTGAAATGCCTAAGTTCTGATAGCAAAGAAGTCAGAGTGGCAGTGTACTTAACCTCCAACTGAGTTGACATCTACATTCTTTGGGTGGCCAAAACCTTTTTACTGGGTTGTACATAATGCAGGTTTAAGTTCTCCACAGAATTTATATAGACAGCTAAAGAGATTGCATTCTGTAATAAGAATATATGGATTACTAGCAAAGTAAACACAGTCTTTGAAAAAGTTCTGGTCAAAATATCTATTTCACTTGTTATGGGGAAAACCACATAGGAGGTAAATCCAGTGAAGGAGCATACCATGTATCTGCAGAAAGTTTTCATTTCTCCTTCTCTGACTTTCCAGCACTCACATGCACCCTTTAAAACCTGCTCACTCTCATTCTACCCACAAGTGTCTACTATAATATGATTAACTTTCATCTGAGAGTATATACCAGAAGCAATCCTAAATCAGTGGTAGATTACATCCATGAGCAAATATTTGCTCCATTAACTCTAGTAATGATTGAAGGTGTTTGGGCATCAAGAGTTTTACTATTTTTGAGAGACAGGGTTTTTTTAGTCCTTTTTAAGGTCAAACTCGATCTGACAGTGAACACAAATTCTGAAGTTTGCAGAGAGTGCTCCCAATTTTCTGACCTTTGAAGCTGTGAGCTGTTCAAGTACCACAGCTTATCTCAGTTTTATTAGCAGCCTGCAGGGAGAGGTAAGGGTTTCACCTACTCTTTTAAGCAGAGTATATTGTGCTTGACCCCTTCCCACTTACAGAATAACATGCATTTATCAATTTTGAACAAAAAATTCATGAGTAAGTCGACCAGGTACCGACCCATTGTAATACCATTCATACATTGTGATAACTCTGGTATTTGAAAATAGAATTATAAAACACTTCATCAGAATATAAACTCTTTTCTTCTTGTTTATTGGGGGAAAAATTGTAATATCTGCAGACAGAAAAACTGACTTTATTTTTCTATTAGACCTTCATTTTATATTGCATTTATTGCCTTGGCCACAGAGATGTGTAGCTGCTAAGTCAGTTAGCACATTCGGTCTGCTGGGCTGATTGATTCCTCTTTTCAAATAATGCATCGCCAATTACGGTTACATTTTAGCATAATTTTATTGTTGCTTTGGTGAGGTAGTTAAACATTTGTTTAACACCTATTCATGCTAAAATGCTGCGCAGTAGCTTGTAAAAGACTATAGAATATGTAATATAATTTAGAAGTCTGATTGTACTCTTCGTTTCATGTGCAGATTATTTTAAGTTCATCTGTTGGTCTTTCAGCACTGAAATGGAGCTTATAGCAAAGAGGTGGACAGACTGTTTAACAGGCCCTGTTGGGGTAGGACATTGAGTAATTATTTTAAATTTTAAAAAGGGTAAATTTAAATTAGATGTAAGAAGGAAATTTTTTACAGTGATGGTGGACCCTGGACCAGGTCGCCCAGAGACTTGGTAGATTCCCAATACCTGGAAAAATTCATAATCAGGTTGGACGGGACTCTGAGCCACCCAATCTGGTTGGAGATGTCCCTGCTTATTGCAGGAGGGTTGGACTAGATGACCTTTAAATGTTCCAACCCATGCTATTCTATGACTCCTGGATTTAGAAGGCAGCAATATTTTCTTCTTTTTTGATTTCCTGTTCTAATGAATCAGATCCATACAATTGTCTCTACAGAGCCAAAGATTTGCATTTCTTTGAAAGTGATCAGGTCAAAAATATAATGAAGAGCTTTAATAACATATTAAAGGTAATTTTTACATTACAAAACCGTGGAATAGGTTCTCATTTTTACAGATTTCATTCACCTAAAATTTCTAATATTGTGGTTTATGAAAATGAATTTACTGCAGATCATGCACTAATATCCATGTTAATATTTGCTTATAAATCTTGATAAAGTAGAGGTGAAAGTCACATTTTCAAATATTCTCTTTCTCAGCAGTATTCAAGGACATGTTGTACAAATGTGAGGATAAAATTAATTCCATTCATCTGTGAACTCACAATTAAGAGGGATCATGTATAGAAGTGTCTCATACAAAAAGTGAAAAAATTAGGAGCTATAATGGGAATACTGTGAACTCATATGGCTGTAAAACTCATATGTGCTGTAAAATATTTATGATAAGTTATACATTTAGCATTTTATTTTACTTTTAAGACCATTTAAAATTTTTTATCAAATTTCCTCTCCATATTCTAAGACATGACCTCTGCATAGAGAAGATAAGATCTTAATTGTTAATCTTAAATTTGGTTGTATACACACATATGACCATTAGCCCTTTTGAATAACGAAATATGGCATGCTGGTACGGTTGATATGCAAAGAGCATATAGGAAGAAGGATACACAGAGACATGTAGTAGGAACAGGATGCCTCAATGCATGAGCCACAGGACTGCTTCTCACATGTAGAAGAGACAATGAATCACATCAGCAATAAGGACAGATTAATGATGTCCCTCCTTCTAAAATTCGCTGGAGAAGCTTCAGCTGCTGCCCTCTGCAGTAGTACTCAGCCCAGATCTCTCTCCTACAGCTAATTATGAAGTTGTAAGAGGGAGTCTTATAATAAAAACCAGGAGATAACATGTCACCTGCACCAGCCCATGACCAGAATGTAAATTTACTGGAGGCAGGTGTTATGCAATTCACTGTGCCATAAGTGCATATCTAAACACATTCACCTCTCTTTAAACCAGGTCAAAGCCAAGAAACGTCTCCTATGGGGAGGCACTCCAGTATATGGACCATAATTAGAGTGGTTCTCCAAAGACCCTTTTTGCAGAAGTGGTCCACAAGCTGTGATTGTGCTTCAGCTGCTGCAGGAGCGTGCCTGAGCTTTGGAACGTCTGCCCTGATGTAATTAAGGCTGCAGTCCATACAGCTCAGCCTGAGAAACCTCTGCAGCTCTAGGGCACAGCTTGACTGATTTTAAACCAGAAATGTGCTGGCATGCAAATCCTGTTCATGTCTGCTGCAAAAGCAGTTGATTTATTGTAGGTATTCTCCAGGCTGTGGTTTGCATAAGTAAAATATGAAGAACATTCATTACCCTGAGTATCCATTAGCTTTCAAGTAAAATGTTGTTTCCTAAGGCAAAAAAAAAAAAAAAAAAAAAAAAAAGGAAATAAGGTTTAGATACTAAATAACAAAATATAGGGGCTCTGTAAAAGTTACAAGATAGGACACTTTTTACCTTTGTACTTTAAATGATACCATCAAGGAGGAATCCACCACAAATGTGAGAAAGAAGTTGCCTTGGAGAATGAAAGTCTTTTAAGGGAGGTTCAGATGGGAGCTGGAACAACTTCTCCCACAGAGATGCATAAATTGATGGCCACTGATGGTTGCAGGCTGCTCTACTCCTGGTCACTTCTGATCCATGAAGCTCTGCAGGTGTCAGCTACAGCAGAGTTGTCACAAGAGACAGGAGCTGTTAAAGTTTTTTGTTTCACAGTCCCCTGCAATTTTTCTGCTTAACTGTGCTTCAAATGAGCCACAATTATAATGATGACCCTAATTCAACAGTATTAAATTAGAACTGGCATGCAGCTCATTGCTACCTTGGTTATCATATAATGGTTAGAGACAAGTAAAGTTTTTGCAAAGCAAGGTAAATTCTATTTGCCCTACACACTGCTACATATTTTTCATATGACTTACCCTTTCCATGTAAGCCTTTATTTTTATTTTGCTAAGAAGCTCTCTGTCATCAATTATTCTCCAAGCATGGGTGCCTGATGGCATGATATTGACCCAGCAGTTCATGCTCAAGATATTTAGATTATTTTATTATTCTTATCAATATAATTTTTCTTAATTTTTTTTTCTTCTCCCTGAAGCTCAGCTGCCTCTTCAGCAGCTGCAGGCCAATTACCTCTACTGTCATTGCAAGGTGCTTATTAGGCCTCAGGTCTGACAGTCTCTGAAGAACTCAATTAGTTGTTCTACTTAATCTCATTTTCTTCACAGCTTCTCTAAGCAGGAGCCTCCAAATGTAAAACTTCTCAGAGCATAATAAGAAGTAGGGGTTGATTTTTCAGGAAGAAAAAATAAAACAAAAACTATCAGGACAGCATCAGGTTCCAAAATGTTTCTAATAATAAGAGCTAGATGGCTCAACCTCCTTTTACAAGTACCAAAAACACAAGAAGCTTCATTTCCTACTTGCAGGGTTGCAATTGTTCTGGTGCATAAGAAGGTACAAGATCCTGCTGAAGCTTTTCCAGCGATGAAGACACTTATATCTCTCACTGCTGTGTGTTTGCCTGTGCCTCATTAGCTACACACTCACGGTTGCCATTGCCTTCATTCAGGCACTCACAGCTTTTTCCCTCCTCTCCTCAGCTGCTTATTTCCACAAAGCTTTTAAGAACTTAATTATTTTTGGAAGTTTTTCCACCTGTCAAAGTTGGATTGCAATTAGTCAGTGAATTCAAATGTTATCAAAGAGGGAAGAAAGAGCCTGACAATGTAATCACAAGACTCTTGTTTTTGTGGGCAATCAGGTTAAAAATCTTAAAGAAAAATCATGGAACTGGGAAAGCACATTAGTGAAAGTGGAATAAATGTCTGATAGTTAATGGGCATTCAAGGATAAACTTGCTCTCAGAAGGCAAATACTACAAAGTCCAGTTCTAACTGCATTTCTAGCCTTTGAAATTCCCATTTCTTTGGTTTACTAGAAGATAGCTGAGGATCCTTCAAACTCCCTCCTGAGTTATGCAAAAGATAAGTTTAAAGCTTCAATAGTTTCTAAAACAGATTATAAAAGATACAGGTAATAATGATTCATACCTGTCTCCATGTAGGTATCATCTTCCTATTTAACAGTAATTTGGAGTATTTAACAGGTCACATTTTTAGACAGTTGATTGCTTTTACTATCTAATCAGGAAAAACTGCACAGCCCCTCCAGATATTTTAAAATAAAACTTCCAGTTGGCTCATAAAGGGCTAAAGATAGTACCTTCAACTGGCTTTTTAAGACAGGGATAGAATTGTGCCTTTAAAAATACTTTATATACATATATATAAAAGATTTATATAAAAATATATATAAAGGTAATATATGTAAAGATGTAATATGCATCCATATATATAGTATGTGTACATGCATACATGTATAAATCTTTTTGATGTTCTTATTACTCAAGGGGAATAGTAGTAAGTTCAATAAATATTGCAGTGGTATCCTGGATCAAACTGATGCTTACAACCTTATGCATCATATGCAGGCTGAAATCTACATTATTTATGGACTCAAGATACATTATGTGATATAAGGAAGAGATATATAGGACTCAGATGTTCTAAGCATTGAGGAGCCAGAACTGTGTAAATTTTCATTTATAAGTGTGAAGAATTATTATCAATAACTGCTGTTAAGATAAATTATGTGAGTATAGTTGATTTTGAGGGGCTCCTCACAAAAAATTTGCACTGACTCCTAAATTAACATTGTCCATAAACAGTTTTTTCTAAATGTTTTGCTCTGATATAAAATAGACTGTAGATTGTGTTCAGCTATAGATGTGTTTGAAGTGCTATTAATGTCTTATGTCCATAACAGTAAGTAACTTTGTAAAATCCAATGTAATTTCTATTATCTTTGAATAAGATACCATGTAAACCTCTTAGGACATTATCTAAGCAAACATTTTTCCACCTCCCTTGAAAATCATGCAATAAAGCCTGTTTTTGCCTTCCCCTGAAACACTACACTGTACTTTCCAAAGTTGTTTCCAAGTCTGGAGAAAGCTGAACTTAGACTAGGGTTCAGCTCTGATTATTGTGCAAAACAAAAGTAGTGCTGTATCTTTTTTCTTTTATTTGTACCTTTCACAAAATGTGAATTATGGTTTTGAAAAATTCAATTTGCAGCCATCTTCAGCAAATAATGGGAAACATCTGGACTGATTGGTATGAAAATCAAAACTAATTGATTCTGCCATTTTTGAGCCTTTTGCAGAACATGAAAATAGACAATATTATACTTTCTAAAGCTAATCAAAACTGTACTTCAAATTACTCAGTGGTAGGTTATTAAAAATATTTGGATGCTATTTTCAGTTAAAAGATAGAGATTCACAAAGTGAAAAGAAATTATGTTTCTTAATTATTGGAGTCTGCTGGCAGAGTGTGAACAAATAAATCTAAAAGCAGGTAAAAATAAAATTACTATAACTTTTTTTTCTCTCCATATACTTTCTCTCCAGTTTTTTTTTCCTCTCTATCTCCTTCTTAGTCTAAATCTCTTCCCTCTTTTTCCCAGTCAACAGCTCTTCACTGAATAGAAGAAAGCATTGCTGACCCTACACAGAAATTTTCTGATGGTGAGAGATCACATCTGAAGGCAGCAATATACCTGTGAAAATCACAATGTAGTTTTAGGGCTTCAAATTTCCATCTCCTCAGGGAAATAACCACCCTATATATTCTAGTCTGGGAAAAGACAGCACATCTTGTCTTTTCTCTGATTGAGCTTCATCGAATCAACACAAGACTCACAATGAATCAAACAGTACAAGTTCTAGAAAATACATATATTTAAGTTGGAACAATATGGACAGAAAGAGAAAGAGGTTAATGGCTCAGTAACAATTCCCATACTATGTTAAGAGGCAGTAGTGATGAGTAAAGTTATAGACTTCTTAAGCCCCTGAAAAACAGAATCATAGAATGATTTGGGTTGGAAGGGACCTTAGAGATTATCTAGATCCTGCCCCCATGGTCATTCTTTTCAAACTCTTGACCCTTTCCTAGCTCATAGACACTTCTTTTTTTTTAATTGAAACACCTCAATTTTTACTACTGAATGATATTAAGGGGACAAGTGTTTGTCCAATTAAAAATAAGATTTTATGATCCTCTACTGGACAATCATGTATTGAGAAAATATTCTTTTTTCCTGGATAGTCTGTATTTTTGAGAAGGTAAACCATATCAGAAATGCTAGGCTATCTGCTCTAGAGAAACTGGAAAACCACTGCTTTGAGATTGTTTGAGACATATAACATAATTTCTCTTTTTGATAATTAAGCAGGCATTGGTGCTAATCCAAAAAACCTTCACACATATACTCAAGATGAGGAACTAAAAAACTCTAACATTTCCTCATGCCTCCTCACCTGCTAAAGAGTGGCATTTGGTGAATGACCCAGGCCAGAAGGAACCAAATTAATATGTATTTATGACTGTCATCACACTGATGTAGGGACTATCTGAAATCCAGACAAGATATTGTCATTTTTTCCTGAAACAATTTTTTCTCATTTTCTTCTTATTTTAACCAGCTAGTAATTTCAAAGACATCTGGATGCACAAATCTTACCCCCCCACACCCAAACTGCAGAAGTTATTTTCTAATGTTTTTCATGCACGTATTTGACTTGCATCCTACTTCAGCACTGCTTACAAGAACTCCTAGTTATTTTAATAAGCTTGCTAAGACAGTACAAAAGTTCATTTATCAGAAAACTGCAGAACGTGGGGAAAACGCTGCACATAAATGGGAGAATACATAACCATGAAAAGCTAATGGTCCTCACAGGCTGAGCTAATAATCTTGATTTCTAAAGGCAGAAATGAATGGAGATCTAAAATTCTTTCAGGAAGTCCATATGAAGAATCCAGATTGCTGACCTTTCTTCAAGGGCAGAAATATTTTTTAAAAAATTATAATTTCAAATACCTAACATGCTCTTGAAGGATTTAGGTGGAGTTATGACTTTAAAAAAATATTTAGTAAATTTTAGTCAATCAAGAAGACAGAGACACACATTTTCTAACAGAGGAAGGACTGAAAAGCCTTCAGTTAAAGATTTGTGTTCTCTATATCTCCACAAACAGACATCTCTAAGGGGAAATATAGCTCAAACATTTGATCAAAGCTTGCCCAAGATTTTCAGCTCACATATGGAACCTCATTGAAGGTAATCAGATTTCATGTTTGAATGACAGGTTGAGGGACCTCACCCTCAAACTGTATAGTTGGGTTTTTTTAAAAAGATAAAAGGGAGAAGGGCATTAATTTCTGAAACCAAAGACACATCTGTGAAAAAAAAATGAGGACTGAGATACAATGCAATATTTGCTGCTTCAAAATGGAAATAGAGACGAGATATATTTATATGAAACTTTGAAAGAAATTATTCAGCCAAAATCAGCACCATTGTAAAATTAATAATAGATTTGCAACTAAAATGATGCAGATTTGGTTCTCCAGCTCTGATTACAAAGGATGCTTAGGGGATAGCATGTTAGATTGTCTGAAATGGTTGCAGTGACAGCAGAGTACCTTATAGCTACAGCTATGCCTTAATTGATGAAAATCATTAATTGAAGAAAACATTAGGATAATGTGTCCTAATGAATAAGGAATATAGAAAATACCTCAGTGAGAAGCCATCCTTGAATTATTAAGTCAAACTTGGCAGAAAATATCCATCAAAAAATATATTTTGTTTTCCCAGCTGGTAAAGACAAAAACTGTGCACATAAAAGCCTAGTCTGAACCAAGCTAAGACAATTCTTAAAATCCCACTATGGAAGAAAAGTGAGTGATTTCACTTTTGTGTCTCTTCTGGATACCTGTAGCATCCAAATCAGTAATTTCTTTTTCTGGTAGTTCTCAGGATTGGACACCACTTAAGTAAATCCAGCTCTTTCTCTTTGAGCTCAGCAGAAGATCAGAGTAATGATTTAAGCCTCTCTGGCTTGAGGAAAAAAAGTGGTGTGAAATAAATTTGCACCTGGATTTCGCCCAGTTCTTTGAATTAATATCTTTGTATGTATCTAATCCATCCCAGAATATCTTTGTGTTCTCCAATAAAAATCATCTCATGTTGTTCCATTAAACTCCCCAATTTTAAGTTATGCTGCCATTTCAATGACCAATTAGCTGATGAAAAAGAAAAGTCAAAATGGGGATAAACCTGTTACTGTTAGAAAGGCAAACACACAGGACATTTAAGAGTCCTACAGTTCCAGCACTGATCTTCATCTACATTTCAGTGATGTTCATTTAATGAATATTCTTGCAAAAGGATGGGTATAAGAATAATTGGCCCAATACAGTGGAAAAAACCCTATACTTTGGATAGCAATTAAGTGTTACTTGATCTTTATCTAAATAAAAAAAAAGGGAGGTGAATGTCTAAAATGTAGATCATGATCAAATAACTAATTTACAATATAGTAATAATGAAAGGAGTTTTAATAGTGTGACTTTAGCTTTTTTTCCCTTCCTGATTAGGATGATGCTAAAATTATACAGTGAGTGATGAGTATTGTAATAAATATGATTAAACTATCTCTATGCTAAATTATTAAAAAATCTTTTACCCCTTCCCTCCAGAACAAATATTTACAAAAATTCAGAAGTTTCTTTCGTACAGTATTCTGAAGAGAAAGAAGGGAAATAGTGCCACTCTGTAGTAATCAAAGACCTAAAACTCTCTTGACTGTGAAAACTCTCCTCATTTGTGAAAATCACAAGGTCATTTATATATTATTAGTTTCCAGTATAATTTCTGCCCACCTCTGTCAGTGAACATGAATTTTCAACAAACTTTAAAACAAAAAAATAACCAACCCCAGCTTATTAAGTTACCCCTTCCAGAAAGCTGCCAACTTAGATAATGCATAACCAATTTCTGTCACCTTGCACAACCCATTTTTTAATTTTTTCACAGATTTATGATGCTTTAAGTTCTTCTATGTTTGGGGAAACAAGCAAAGCTTAGAAGCCCCTGATTTGATAAGAGGTTTTGAACAATATTTTGCTAACTTTTGACAAGATAGCTCAGGGCTAAATCCAATAAAAATGCATTATGCTTCTTCATTGTGAAGCTCTGAAAAATTGATTTTTATATTGGATTGGACCATTGGCTTGTTAAAGAAACTTAACTTGATAACAACACCCTTTATTCCCTTAGGAGCTATCATTTGATGTTAGGAGGACTGAAACAGTGCAGCATATATAAGGAGTATTATCTAGCCTTGTGGGGTCAAGGAGTTATCTATCAGCACAGCCTGAGTCACAGGGCTGAGCACTGGAATAAGAAAGCAGGGCAGAGGGTTCCTCAGGGGACAGAAGAGCAGGAAAGAAATCTTTTCCACTCTAGGTTATAAAGTTATAGCAGAGCTCTTTGGCAGCCACTTAGCAAGGCTAATATTCTCGTTTCCCTATTTATAAAGCCACATTCTTTCATTATTTTCAATTGCCGGGGATACATAAAATAAATATAGACAGGGATGAACCTGTCTAATGTAGCTCACTACATTCCTCTCTTCAGTTTGGTAGTCAATATTTGTTATAGCTCTCTGCTCAGACCATTTGAGTACTCTTAATCCACTTGAAAAGGCTTGTTTGCTTTATGTTATGCTGAGATCACAATTTCATAGAACACTGCTCCTGGCCCAACCTTCACATAAATAATACAGTTTTAAATCCATAAATATGTTCTCATCAAGACTTCACTCATCATCCAGATTGATTTGTTTTAGCATAATTCCTCAATATCTACTTTCTTGAAATCTTATTCCCTTGAAATGCACGTTGCAAGGAAAGTGTAATGGTGAGAAGCAGTGGGCAGACTCCTGTATTTGGTGATATAAACTCAAAAGTAAGAGGATGATTGATTCATTTTTACCTTATAAATAGTTTTGAGATCAATTTTCTCATACAATATTCAATGTATTTATTATCCACAAGGTATTTCTAGTGTTAAAAATCACTTAGGAGTGGGGTAGCCCCTTGCTTTGAAGAATTCATGGCTCAGTGAGAAGATGTGAAAAGATATGTCTGCTTTTTTTCTCTCTCTGAGTAGCCTGGCCAACCCAAAAAAAGATGGAAAAATGGGCTTCTGATAGTTAAATTCTTTCTCAGCTTTAGAAAATATGGTATGTTTGAGCTTTCCTGAGGAGGCAGGGGATAGACAAGGCAAGGAAGACTTGCCCTAGGCATAAACTGCATTTACATTCTTGATTTTTACAACATTAATTTTAAGATTATACATGAGGCAGCAACTCTAAACTGCATATGAAAAGGTTTTAAATGATTTCCAGTAGTATAGCTAGCAAATATACAACACAAAAATTTTTGCTTCTCCATTTTAAATATAGATTACCATGAATTTTTAAGCAAACAAGTGCGGGAAATTTCTTTGTCCTCAGTACTAGGGCAACACAGCAGGCTAAATGGCAAAACTTTCTCCTGCCTCTATTTGCTATAATAGAGATAGGGAAGAAAAGTAGTCCAGCCTGCCTGACTGCCAGGGATGCTGCAGCTTTCCTGGCTGGCTGCTCTGTTGTATACAATTCTTAATGCAAAGACTGTCAGGCAGGGTAGATCCAAACCAGAAGGGGCACAGACATGCTCCCTCCCCAAGCTCCTGGTTACCACTGACAAGAGTATGGGCATGGGCACGCTTTGCCTTGCAGGGATGAAGAGGGCAACAAGAGCTGGGTGCTGAATGAAAGTGAATACAGCTGCTGCTGTCCCTGTATAGCTGTTCTGCTGTGGCCTAAAAGCCAGGGCATTCAATGGGGAGTTAAAAAAAAAAAAGAAAGCAACTCTTGGATACACAGATGCAAAAACTTGCAGATTTAAATGACTAAAATCAGTGGAACAATATCTGTTGTTCCAGTTTTATTCAAATCTTGTCTGCTTTGCATTCACTCTGTATTTTGAGTACTCAGAGAATGTTTTACAACGTATGTAAACTCATACAGATCATGCAAGGCAGAAGTACAATGTTGTCTTTGAAGAAATTAAACAGTCATTACACTTAATTTTAAACTCGTATGGCAAAATGAATTTATATTTTATGGTAAATTAAGAGAAAGAGATTCTATTCCTTTAGAGACTAGTGGTGATCTTCCTCAAATTCATTTGCTGCAGAAACATTATTTCACGTTCAGTGTAATTCTATCAGATATACTATACTTGGGTGTAATAGCTGGGAGAGTGCAAGAAAACAACTCATGAATCTTTTGTAAATTACGTTTATCCTTTCTCTCAGAGCTACATGGATCTTGCCTGCCCTCAGCTGGATTTATGAAGGGTTCATTGAAAAGTGGTGGTGAGAAATGTATTTGAAAACCGACAGTATATCATGTTGTATAAGAAATAATCTTTCCAGTCTCACCAATGGCATTATGTTATAGTTAACAGTGAACAGAGTCCTTCAGAGAATTTCTGAAGCTAAAAAAAAACCACAGTAGGAGAAAGAATGAAAATGAAAAAGGGTCAAACAAAATGTTTGAATAAACGACCCAGTAAAAGAATAGACTTTCTGGTCCTAACTGTGCATAGGACAAAAAATACCTTTATTTCAACTGAGTCAAATACCATTTATTTTGCTGTCTTCTGGATAGATGAGGTTTCATTCAGCCCCTGAAAAGGAAAATCTCTATAGAAATAACAGACTACTTTGTGAAGTAGCAGTGGTCAGAGCTGTTCTGCTGAAAAATACATTCACTGGGCAACATCCAGAAAAGCAAAGACTATATGTTCTTCTGTGCTAAATATGTTTCTCGAAAGTTCTGAGAATAAACAGACAAAAAGCCCAGCTAAACTGTAGGGATAATTGCATGTTTTTTAATAAAAACTATCAGTTGCCAAGAAGGTTGAACTGATACTTAAAAATTAATGAGTCAGCCTTGTACTCCTTATATTTTCTCTCCTCCCCATATCTCATTCCTTGTTATCCTATGAAAAAGTCATGCGTTGATGAAGAATGGGATTAGAAGAGGAAAACAGCAAATAAGTCCAAAGCCAATTATAGGTTTCATCAAATCCTTGCAGACTACTCACCCTCCCTCTCCATTACTAGGCATGTTTCTGACATCATTCTCCCAATGATGTGAAAGATGAAGTATTGCTATTCCTTTTACAGTCTTCCCCTGATGTGTTCTAGTCAAATAAAATACTTCATGAAACAAAGAACTGATCTCAGATCTTTTGAGATCCTATGAACTTTTTCAGTGATATTGGATTTATTTATCTTGTTAAATGTGTCACCAAAGGTCAGGCTGCTATATGAAAAAAATAATTAAATTATGAAAACCATAATTTTGTTTTTACATTAATAATGCCACTGTCTCGTCCCTCTTCCTTCCTCTCCTGCCCGTCTGAGATGAAAGAGACAAGGATGCCCTCATATACCCATCTTTCCCATCCAATATTTGGAAACATAGTCCCTTTCTGCAACTTATCTTAGGCATCAATACCTGCTCACCTGCAAAACTCTCATGATATTTCATCACTACGGCTCCCCACAGTTCCCCAGGGCATGTGTGGTGGATTGATTGCATGTCACATAAAAGCAAGAACACCACCTGAGAACTCCTTAGATCCATCAGAAAGGCATCATGTTGTCTGAAGTAAAAAGAAAGAAAATCACATGCTATTAAAATCTTGGTCACATCAAATCTCAAACATCTTAATTTATCTCTTAATATACGCTTAGAAAAAATGAAAAAGAGCTGTGGAATATAATGAAAAACCACCATATACAGGATGCCAGCACACTTCCTTATTTCACCAGAAGATATGTTGGGGACATGAGGAATATTTTTATCCTGTTGAGCTGTACTAAAGTTATTTTTTATCTTCCCAGAGGTTGTGCTGTCATCAGGATTCCAACAGAACCATGAATGAATAGAAGCATGCTTTTAATTTTTCTGCCTCCCTGCAAAGGTAAGATGGAGATCTTTTTCTTTCTGCTTGTGTAAATTCCAAGATATCCACACTATCAATATTATTAGCTACTTTTCTGACATTCTGTTGAGATGTTCAGGTAAAGGTTACAAATTAGATTTCAATTATGAGAACATCAAGTGAAGCACACTGAGGAAACCCTTTCACAGACACACAGAATCACAGAACTCAAGAATCACAAAATGGGTCAGGCTGGAAGGGACCACAGCAGGCCGTGTGATCCAGCCTCCCTCCTGAAGCATATGGCAGTCATCCTAGAGCACATGGCACAGAATTGTGTCCAGATAGATTACTTTAAACAAGGAAGCAGCAAATCTTGCCTGAACATGTGCTCCTTCTGGCCCTACACACTCAAAAGAAGAAGCATCCAAACTACCTGAATAGCCTACTACAATAGTGAAATAAGAAGCTAAAGCCAAGAAACCATCAGACCCCAGTCTAACTGATTCCTCTGAATAAAATTTCAAAGATAAAGAGATGATCTTTGAAGACCAAGATGACTTCATCAGCACAAAATCACAAATACTTGTTCCCATGAAAAAAGCTGCATCATTCCCACCATACAAAGAAGTGCAGGTGCAATTTTATTAAAGTGGTGTTTAGCTGTTTATGACCACATAACACTATTTAAAAGTTCCCACTCTTGTTTACATATGAACATTTTCAGTATTTCTCATACCAAGAGGCACGCACAAGAACAGAATGTAGGAACAAGGACAATGCCATACCCAGCTTTCTTCTCAGAGGTGTTCAGCTTTTATTTTCCTTTGGGAAGCCAAGAGAGACAAATGTAAAATCAATGTAGATGAGCCATTTGGTGCAAGATCAGGACAGTCCCCACAGACAGCTGCACACGTCCTCTACTGACGGGAGGTGAACTACCCCAAAGGTTACCCAAGAAGACTTATTTGCAAAGGTCAATTAATCTTTACATCAACAAATGCAGGAATCATCACTGATAAAAGGATGTTGTGCATAACCACTATAAAAGACAGAGACATTGATAAAGCCAGGTCTCATGAGCTTTGCTTACCCCCAACTTGCACACTTTCAAAATGCAGAGACGTTTATTTCTAGAAATGGGAAAATGTACTCAAAAGTCAACAACTGTCAGTAGAGAAGACTATTCAGTTACTCACTGAAGTCATCAGGTACTCAGGAAACAGGATGTTTGGAAGCAAAATATTTTATATTGTTTTTTTTCTTTAAACTTTGATTCACCAGTATAAGATTCTGAGTCTTCCTCATTTTCAAACATGCCCGGTATTTCTATACTTAACATGTGGAATTCAAAGCATTTATATAAAACAAACTATTATTGAAATATCTGAACACTGTGATACATTTTACTGATGTCTTTAAATATAAATGGAGCAGGAAGTACTTTGCTTTTAGGCTGCATCATCAGCTGAAGATGGAAAGCTTCACTTCTTAATTTCTGTGGTACTTCATTTCCTACCAAATGCAATGCCATCACCAGAGAAGCATTAAATGTTTCATGGCAAGTTTTAGTGAGGCAGCTTGGATTACACTAATTCAGTAAAAGTCCCTTCAATACCAACAAACCCATACAGTATGCATGACCTATAATTGCATTCTTTGGGATAACTTGTCTGCTGAGTTTTGCAGAAAGCAACATTGCAGGGAATAATTGAAATGATTAAATACACACAAAAATGCATTACAAAGGATTGAACTCTCGGTGCTGGGCCTTGTGTAATTGATTATTCTACTGGGAATTCTGTGGAAGCCCCTGTGTTTGAGGAGTTAGTAATCTTGGACAAGCCACTCCTGGGCCTTGTACTGAGGGTGTGGAAGCCCACAGAGTAGCATGAGCAGGCACTCTGAGGGAACTTGCTGGCGTGTCCCATGCCAGCCCCTGACACTCCTGGTGTTGTAGTAGAGAGAGTCCAGTCTACCAGGAGATGATAATGGCTTGGATTGTCACTCAAGATAAAAGGCACCACAGCTTTGGAGGGAGGAGGAATCCCTCTATGGTTGGCACCTGTGCAGAATGCTACGGGTAAATCTATCCAGGAACTATTTGATGTTGCATGGAAACAAAGTTCCTCGCATCTGAAGGGATAGAACATTTACTCTCTATCTGTATTTCTCTTTTTATACTGTTTTATTAAGATAGCTATTTTATTAAGCTGTTTGTTTCCAAACCTTTCTCATAGAGATCCTGAAAGAACCCTCTCACCACCATCAATATCTGTGCAGAGCAGAACAGCTTTCTTTCGGTTTGTGACATACTGCAATTATGCAATAATATAATGGCTTATGCTATGCCCTCTTAAGCTAAAAAATTATGATAAGACAAATATATTATTCAGTAATACACATCTTTGCATTGAGAGGCATTAAGTAACTATGTGACGTTACTGTGGCAGAGAATGATTACAGGAAGTCCACATGGATACCTAAAATGCAGTACAAGCACATCTTGTCTCTATAAAAGCCATTGTGTGGAGTCACAAAGTGCTGTAAGAGCTGGTACCTCCTAGAAACAGTGCAGCTTTGCTCACCAGGACCCCACCCCTAAATTTTCCTCAAATACCTTGCTTTTGTTGGTATCTTTCTCTCCAGACAAGTGTCCAGCTTAAGCCTGCTGTATTGTTTGATCCTGTGTCCTGCCAAAAGTCATCCTCTTTCTGCAGCCTTCCTTCTGCCCTCTGATTTGGCCACCAGACTTTCCTTCTCTAACCTGTAACTTATGTAGTGCTCTTCAGCACCTGCTGCCCATCAGTGGCCATTTCCAAGCCAAACACTCTCTTTTAGGGTTATTGATCCTGAAGAGTTTCTAATCTCATTGCAAAAAATACAGGTCTCTTACAGCTTTTTAGCAGACTTTAGTACCTTGGTTTTTAGGTGATTAGACTCAGTAATGGTTCCTTAACATAGAAAAGCCCACAATAAATATCCCAAAAGGAAACATTTTTAGGGTTTATCTCAGTGCTACTATATTAGTGTCCGATGAACACAAATGCATGCTTCCTCAAGTATAGATTAACACTCTAATAATTTATTTAAACACATACTAGCATATTTAAATCTTCAAATAAATTTAAGAAATGCAAACCTACTCTAGCATATGAAGGTTACTTTATATTTGAAAAGCCTTGGCAAATTAATCATAGCACAAGCATAAAAGATGAGAAAATACTGTGGTCATATTCAGATGTAAATTTGAAAATTTGTTAAAGTTATTGACCAGAAATGGTCAAATCACAGCAGTCACATCTGATATTAGTCAGAATTACACTGTAATGAGAAAGATACCAGCTTTGAATGACATTTTACTGCACTTATATACCCATAAAACATAATTGTATTTGACTGATTTGAAAATATTCCTTCATAGAAAGAGAGCCATAACTGATGAATGTCATGACCACGTCCATTACTTGATTATTGTGGCTAGGTCAAGGCTCATTAATAGTCTGATATAATTTTCCACTCTTTTGCACTAATCATGCAGAATTACTTTTTTTTTTTCTTGGCGTTCATATAGTTCTGTCACATTTGCACCAGATGCATCATAATTTGATGAGTAGTTCCAATGAAAACAGTGGGAATACTACCCGAAAGGAAACAGGATTTCAGAGCTAAGTCCATGGAAAAATCATTCTTTAGACTATGTTAATTTAGTAAATTAAATATTGGCCAAAAAAACACCAAAGAATAAACTGTCTTGTAAATTCTACCCCCATTCATACTGATACGGGAGTATTTTGGCTTTACAATGCATACCAGACCTACAGGACTTCCAAAGTACTAATCTTTCCTCATATCTGTTTTATTGTTGACAAACTTGAATTTTAATCTTAGAGTCTGGGATATGTGAGTTTTAAAACACATTTTCTAGTTTATTTGCTCACTACACATTGATTTGAAATAGTGAGGGATAATATATCTACGCCACACTTCAATAAATTACTATAAAATGACTAATATCAGCTGCTACCAAAATTATTGGCACTGAAGTTATTAGTGTGTAATGGTGTTCATGCTTATTTTGTGTCCCACTAGACTGTCTTTTGTGCTTCTTTCCAGTCCCTGTCCTTTATGTTATGAGGAATAAGGAGTTTCAGTCCTTATCTCCTTGTTTTGCCTCGTCTCTCCTTATCCAGGAGTTTAGTCCTGACCCTGGATATTAGATTAGATTTCTAGGAGGTATCAGATCAGTGTAGATGTATAAGGAGGATAGAAGAGAGGAGAGACTGAAATATTTCTATGTGCATTCACAGTCTATCAGCATCACATGACCTTTTGCCTGAATGTACTAAGAGTATCTCAATACTTGGTTATAAAATTATAGTTTATCACTAATTTGAAACACCTCATTTGATGCTTCTAAAGGAACCATTCTCCAATTAAAAAAAAGTAAATTCCAAAAAATGGCTTAAACCTCAATAGGGAAGAATGAGTGATGAGCAATGGATGAGAATAAGCTCTGAAAGGGCTTGAAATCATGTACTACTCAATTCCAGAGGGAATTTTCATGTCTACAGATAATCGATAAATAATGAAAACCACTTTGGCAAATCCATCTTGGAGTATGTAATATTTCTTAACAAGTGTTGATTATAAGGAATTTGTTCACCCTGGCATATTTTTTATTGGCCTCAGGATGAACACTGCGCATTTGTCTTTATTTGGCTGTGTGTTTTCCTTCCTTGTAAGAAAAAGTAGTTTTTTCTTACAGCACGTATTCAAAGTGAAATTCACAGAGCAAAAAGGAAGAACACAGAACTTTCTTCATTACTGAATATCCAAGTCAAACCAGCATTAATTTAAGTTCTCCATATCTGTGTCCTTTCTGTAGAGTCCACACGATGAGAAAAGGGAGAATACGTAAGAGGTGTCTCGGGGTCTCTTCCAGCTCTCATTTCCCATGATTTTTGTGGGCTGTTTTCAAGATATAGAAAGAAGAATAAGATCAAGAAGCAGTAGCAACGGCATAAACTGAAATAGAAAAGAAGGGGCAGTCAAGAGAGATAGAACAGGGTTTCAATACCCACCTGTCATTTCAGGCTGAACCATAACAGATTGATTTAGCAAAAGCAGTTCTTGTAATGGCTACTGGGAAAACAGTTAATGTTTTAATAACAGCAGGACTAAATCATTAAAAAATAAAGATCCTCATTGAGAGCAAATAGGCATCAAGAGTAAACTTACGTTATTTGCTTATCAGTTTTAAGTTCTATAGTTTCAAATATTTAAAATTTCTTTTTCTTTAAAATTTTGAAATAAGGAAACAGTTCAATATCAGCCCTACATAAAGCTAGGAATTCATAAATAAAATAAAATAACTTGATATTCCAACAAAACAGAGCAGTGGAAAAATCACTGTGTGCTTCAAGGAAACACACATTATGTGCTTGGTGAGATACTCAGAATAATGAGTACATGCTGACTTGTACAAGAGGCCTACATACTTCAACTTGAATATACTTCACCATAGCTAATGCAAATGAAGAAAAACTATCATATTTAGGCATAAAGGGAAAAAAAACCAACACACTATTCTAATTTGTTATGTAAACAAGAAGCATGATTTCCTTTCACAGTAGTGCAGCCATAAATTCCAGCTAAGAAAAATTTTGACTTTGACTGGCCTGAGATGAGAATCAGGCCCAGATGACCTTTGCAGGAGATAACAGAATCTTCTTTGTTATACAAATACAATTTGAAATATGGATTCTGCTCCTTCCTAGACAACTATTCAGGAACTGCACTTAGGAGTAACACTAAGTGAAATTTCGTACTGAACCTCAGGTCCTGTGACAGTTTTTCTCAGCTGATGCCCTTTAGAAATGGTAGCATAAAGTGGTTGAAGAGGTTTTTGTATGCTAAGTATTTCTTGACATAATAATGTTGATATCTATATGATTTCTGTTTAAAGCTGCTCTTTACGTGTATCTTTAACAATTTTTCTCTGTAACTTGTAGGTTTTTTTATTTTCTCTTTAATGCTTGCTACTCCTTCCTGCTGAAGATGTCTTCTTTCCTGGCCTCCTCATGCTCTATATATTTCAGATGTTAAGGACACTAGACTTCTCAAATATTTCTGTAGTGATATTTTAAGGTTTAGCTGTAAAAAAGGAAGATATTTTGGTGTTCCTGGTTGTTGAAATCCTGTTTTGACAGACTTCCATCACATACACAAAGCAGATTAAACTAGACAGAAGAGTGAAGAGAAGGTAGGTACAAGCTAAACCAAGCAGATGAAAAAGGACTAATTCAAGGGACTTTCAGTAATCTCTAGTGCTTCATCTCTTCCTGAGTAGAGTCACACTGAGACTAATGGACCTATGAAGCATCACCAGAAAAAGCAAAATTCAAACTACTTTACCATAAAATGCTTTGATGGAGATATCCATATAGTAATAACATGAAATTTTCTGTAGCATTTATTCATTTCTACAGCATTTATTTTTAGATCACCATCAAAGTTTAAAAATTTGTATTGGTTTCTTTCTTTACCAGTATTTCTTTAAAATGTAGGCCTTCAAAATAACTTGACTTGCTTCTGTTGACTATGAAAAAGGGTGCCAAACATGAATCTCAAATTACCTTAGAAATGTCACAAAAATAGAAAGGAAATAAGATATTTCTAAAAGCTGTATGTTGGAGACTGTACCAACAAATCAATGACAGCTAAATCGAGCACAAAAAATCTTTGCCTTTGCATTTACTCAGTGGTTTCCAGTCTGATGTCTGACAATGCTGTAAGATGCATAACAGTGAATGAGGAAAGGCAGAGCTTTTTAAGAGAGAAGCTTCTCAGAGTGTTTGAAACAAACGAGGGAAAAAAAAAAGTGAAAGTTTGAATTTACAGTCTAGGCATATACACTACTCCTTTGAGCCAATTCAGAATCCTGCATGCACTCAGTTGCTGTAATGACTCTAGTTAACAATACAAAGTTCCTAATCTTATTTTAATTTGCAGAATTTTTCATCAGTCAGTTATATAAATTGAATTTGGAATATGAATCTGTTTTCTACCCAGCAGCTTCCCTTGCCAAAAATCTCTGCCTAATATCAAGGCAGATACTCCCTTTATAAAATCATCTGAATTAGATCCTTAACGTTGCCTGACACTACACTCTGCAGCCAACAGTGCTTTTTTGCTATCCAGCTCTGGTGGTGTTACAGCTCCTTAAGTAACTCAGATTCAACTACTTACTAACGAGGAAGGCCTCAGGCTGTCATGCATCTTTCAAAGGGTTTTGATCCTGTAGGAAGCTCTAGATACCCTAGATGATAAGATTCTTAATATAGACTTCTTCACTGCCCTGTTTCAGGTGAAAAATGTTTTGTAAGCACATTTTTCTCCAAATAGAGAATACCTAATGCAAAGAGGCATGAGTTGGCTGCAGCCAGGCCAGCAATTAGAGGTTCAACCAGGATATGAGAGCTGCAAGTTCACATCACCCTTTCAATGCTTGGTTAATTATTTATATAAAGTGGAAGAGTTCCAACAAGAAAGAAAACAGGTGCTCAAGCTAAAACGCTCAATTGTTTAATGATGGGGATTCCTAGAGGATAAAGATTGCCTTTCCTCAATTGAATTCAGCAGAATGGGGATTTGAATTCTAGCCAATGCTGTAATTGCTAAGATAATGCATTTCTTGGGTAAGTGAAGTTTTGGGGCTTTTTAAAATTTTATTTCACACACAAAAATTAAACATATAATTGTGTGAGAAATTTATTTTCACAGCACCACATGATAAGAAAGATCCTTATACAATCATAGAACCATTTAGGCTGGAAAAAACCTCCAAAATTGTTGAGTCCAACCTTCAACCAAACATCACCTTGTAAACTAGACCACAGCACTAAATGCCAAACCCGGTCATTTCTTGGACACCTCTAGGGGTGGTGACTCTTATTGCCTGGGCAGTAGGTTCCAATGCTCAATCACCTCTTACATGAAGAAATTCTTCCTAATGTCCAACCCAAACCTGCCCTGGTGCAACTCGAGGTCATATCCTCTTGTCCCGTCACTGGCTGCGTGGGAGCAGAGGCTGATCCCCACCTGTCCAACTCCTTACAGGCAGTTGTAGAGAGCAGTGTAGAGACCTGAGTCTCCTCTTCTCCACGTTAAACAACTCCAGCTCTTCCAGCCATTCCTCATGTAATTTACTCTCCAGACTCTTCAGCTCCGCTGCCCTCCTCTGGACAAAATCTATCACCTCAATGTCCTTCTTCGACTGAGGAGCCCAAAACCGAACACAGGACTTGAGATGCAGCCTCACTAGTGCTGAGTACAAGGGAACAATCATTTTCCTGGTCCTGCTGGCCACACAATATTTGATAAAAGTCAGGATGCCATTTACCTTCTTGGCCACCTGGGCACAGGCTGGCTCTTTTTCAGCTAATTGTCAACCAGCACACCCAGGTCCTTTCCTGCTGGGTCATTCTGTTTATCAGCAGAATTTGCCTTTGAACACTTCAGTTTTGTTTTTTTTTTAATTTTTCAAAGAAAAAGGAAACCAAAAAGAATTCAGCAACCCCTAGTCTGGGAAACACCAGCAAAAAACTTCTATCCAATCATTTTGATAGCCCCTTCATCATGTGGGTTACTCTGCCTGTGCATTTTAGCGGAAGGCACCTAACCAAAGGCTTGAGACCCTCTAAAGCACATTGGGGTGTTTGAATGGTACCTAAGGACCAGTAGTCATAGCACAGCATAGCATAGCCTAGTACAGAATAGAATATTTCTGTTGGAAGGGACAAACAATGATCATCTAGTTCAACTTCCTGGCCACTTCAGGACTGACCAGAAGTTCAAGTATGTTATTAACAGCATTGTCCAAATGCCTCTTAGATATTGAGAAGCTTGGCACACCACCTCTCTAGGAAGGTTCTTAGAGTGTTTGATCACCCTCCCAGTAAAGGAATACTTCCTAACATCTAGTCTAAACCTCCCCCCGTGCCGCTTTCAGCTGTGCCCACACGTTGTCTCACTGGGTCTCATGGAGAAGAGATCAGTAATTATGTCCAAGGTGGCTCCTGAAGGCTCTCAGTTTAATACGGTAAAGGAGACAGACCCTGGCCTCTTCTGCCACTGGGGTATTAGCACAGTTCTATGGGGTTGATCTTGCTTTGTTCCTTTGCAAACAGCTGGGACATTGGTCTTTAGACAAGGTTTCCATTATTTTCAAGGGTCTCATATACATACAGGAGAAGATAAATGCACACAACACAGCCCAGTGAATTTCAGAGCATTTTATATCCCAGCTAATGTCATAGCCAAACTCAGAAGAAATACCAAGTACCTTTATTCCTCTGCTTGCAAATAACATTTCTTTGATAACAGACTGTGATGTAACGTTCCTTTCATAATAGCTATATCCTGAATGAATGATCACATTATTTTAATCAGCATTACTTACAGATTTTTAGATTTATGCAATATGGCTGTAGAATGTAATTTTGGAATTTAGAAAAAAATTAGTGAATGCCATATTTGTTCTTGAAGTCACAGTTGGCGATGCCACCATCAACATGTAAAAATTTCTGTCAGGGAAAACTAAATCTAGCTAGCTAGATAAGAATTTGTCAAAAGGAAAACGACATCCACAACACCAATATGTTTTGACAAGAATTTAGACAACTATATGAACATCTCAGAAGAAGTGTCAATCATGACAGGAAAAAGTCAAGAAATTAAAACTGCTATGGCTGGCTTTGCACATTTTTAAAACAACTGATAATATTTAATAAATGTACTTTAAAAATCATTAATTACAGCATTCTCTCTCCTCCCCCAATTAGAATAAATACCTTATATTCACCAGATTCAGAAAGAAGCCTACTCTTTTTCACAGAATCTCAGGTAACAGCTCTACCAGAGGTATTAGTTACCAGTGGTGCAAGTCTTATATACATTCACTATAGCATCTCTTAAGAGAGTTTGAGTACTTTTGTTTTGATATTTTATAGTTATATAATTACATTTATAACTTGAATGCAAGATCACATACAACAAGAGAATAACAATATATATATCTGTCTTAATTTTCAATTTCAGTGTATCATGATGGATAAGGTCCAGGATAAGGTTCTGAAGTGCCAGGACACTGTTAAATATTTGATGACTGTTAGGTGCAAAGTTATTTTCTGCAATTCATGGCACTGTTTCCTCATATAAAAATTAATAAAAGAATATTAACTTTCTAATGTTCTTCGTAAAATACTTGTGTTGAAAACAATATGCAACAATAAAATATCTTATAGGCAGAGAGATAAAAACACATTCAAGTGGTAATCCAGGTGTCCCTGACTCCAGTGGTGAACAATTCCACCTTCTTTTTTCTATTCAGTGAAGTAACAAGCACTACCACTTGTTTTACAAGGATTTGCAAAATATCTTTTTGTATTGATGCTCAATTCTGAGACAAATATTTAAAAGAAATATGCAGACTCCTTGAGGATGCACTCACTGACATGTTCTTAGAAGAGCATATTTCAAAAGCAGATCCCTTCTAAGGTAAAAATTCAAAAGTAAGCAGAGTTTAGACTGACCGGAAATTCTCTGCTGCTAAAGAGGAAAGTTAGATATAGTTAATTTAAAAATTAAATATTATTTGCAACACTGTATGGCATATACAGTCTTCAGTGTTTGTCTGTGAGACAGAAACACAGAGGGAGGATGCAATACTCATTTAAATAAATGAGATTTACTTCATTGGGGAAGGATTTTAGGTACTTATGACCTGAGTAAGAGATAATAAATGATCCTAATCTGTTTGGCATTCTGCTAACATACAGACCTCATACATTTTCATCTGTATGTCCTTCCTGTTTCAAAACATTTCTTCTTTGGGAAGAGCTGGACTTAGTTCCATGTGACTTGGTTCCAATCATTATCTCTCAGATCAAGGTGGTAGTTATTATCCATGTGAATTGACAAATAAGTATTCCTCATATTATAATATGAAAATACAAAAGAGAAGTACCTGGGGTGGTATAATTTAATAACTGCTGAAGACATTATCTCCATCAAGTTCACATCTGATAAAAATTCTGAAAAGTGAAATTTTCCTGAGCTGGATACCGTGTTTCTTCCCATAATACCATGGCAGATTAATAATATACACATTCTCTCTCTCTTTTTTCTTTCCAAAAAAACACGCAAAGAAAAAATGCATTAAGGTAACAAAACGATCATCGGAATGAAACAGCCATTTTAATGTTTCCAAATAATATATTTTCTGGGAAACAAATTTTCCTGCAAGTTTTTACCTGGATCTTCTTATAAAAGCATTACAGAAATGGACTTTTCATTCCCTTCCACCAAAAATCCCTCTGAGCACAAAACTCTCTAAGGTTTTAACACACTTTAAAAGATAATAATATTTTAGATTAAAAAGTTTGATGTGTCTAGCCAATTCCATTTAAGAACCATTCAATCTCATTTTAAATCTCTTGTTCTCTAGATATTCTCTAATGATTTTAAACTAAGTAAAGGACACATAGTCTTGGTAAAACGTGAGAAAAGATCAGATCTAACAAATATTTTCTCTTAAAGGAAACTATTCTCTATCAAATTTTGTTACACTGCTTTATGTAGCCAGTAGTTTACAATAAGGAGAGTAATTATGTTTTCTTGAGGATAAACAAAATAATTTCTACATGCATACAACATTTTGTGCAGTAATGTAATATCTAGCTCATTATTACATTATTATTACATAATGTAATTAATATGTAAATATTATTATTACAGCTCTCACAGAATTTGTCAAACATATGTACTTGTATAATTTTTTCCTATTTCCTTTCAGCCACTTCTTCATAAAGGTGGCAGATTCTGAGGAACTTGGTGGTAGTTTAAAAGGTTTACCATGTTCTAGTTTTAATCATGATTAATGTGAACAATTCAAATCCATGTTCTATAAAGACATAAAGGTTATCCATTGCTCTAAATGTGATACCCTGAATTACAATCTCCCAGCAACAAAACACTGCCAAATAAATCCTAACTTATGTTTATTACTGTTATTATTTACTACTATTGAGTGATACTAAGAATATTTGTAGACTTGTTATATTAAAATGTTTTCAAACATAGGCTACTTGTAAAAAATAAAACTTAGGTAAATGATATCTTGAACTGAGTACAATTATGCTATTTTGCATCATCTTTGAGAAGGATGCTTGTATTACCATATCATAAAGTAACCTTACCCCAGTTTTCTGGATTGCTTTTGTCCTTTTACTGCCAGTAATATATGTGCCTCAAAGTAGAAGAAAACTGCTTTGTCTGCATATCCTCCTGAGCTGTAGCTGCTGTGTTTCATCCTGCAGGACCAAGTTGTGACTACTTTTTTAGCTGAACCATTCCCCTTATGCCTTCAAAGTGTAATTGGGGAGCAAAAAACCAAAACAAAACAAAAAATCCCAGCCATTCAAACAAAAAAAAAAGTTTTGCTGTATGGCTGAAAACCCCACAGATTTAGAGACAAGCTGGTAAGCTATTCTGTTGCCCTTGCGTCATCAATAAAACCATATGTGGGCCAAAACATCAGGAGCTAACTAGAAAACTGGCTCAAAGCAGGTGATGCCTTGAGGATAGTTCTGCATTCAGTAGAAACTTGCCTTAATTTATCAAAAGACATGCTTTTATCCCACTGCAGATTTTTGTGAAAGCTGTTGAGAAGCACGCAAGAAGGTATCCTGAAAGACAGTTGCAGTATACTCCAGATTCCCTTTGCCTGGGTAGAACAACAGTTTCATGGCTTACTGAGTGTGCAATGTGCATTTTAATTCACCATCAATATATATTAGAAGTCAATATCAATGATAAACCAACTTCAAAAGCAAATTTAAGTTTGAATTAAAATTATGTTGTTTTGCTCCTGCTTGTGATTTGTACAAAATCTGCCAAATCTGTGAAAAATTATAGGCACACCAGTGATTCTGTTATCAACAGGTGTTCTGGACAGTACATCAAGTTTTCTGACTAGCAAGGACATTTTTAAATGAAAGAGGGCTAAGGGCTAAGGTCAGTCATCCTTCCTGCCATAAGACAACACCATGGGAAGCATGTCTGTCTCTGCTACAGGCAGTGGTGCTCGTGTGTTCTAACATTCGTGGTCAATGCTTACAGTCAGACATTTGGGACTTAACATACTCCTAACAAAATAACAACAGCATATACCACCTGCTGCAAGTGTACACTTCAAAATATTGCTCTACTGTACACACATTTTATAAATACTCATGTCTCAAGGGGAGTCCTGTATTCATTTCTGCTTTGCATATCAAACTACATATTTTACTTAGGTTAGACATAGTTTGTTATTTGAAAGGCTCAACAGAAGGCTTTTAGGGATAACTCTTAGTTACAGAAGGAAATTCTCTGTTGCCTGTGGAAACAGCATGCAAAGTGACCTAAGTTATTTTGGTAACTCAGTGTGTGCCACCATTGCTGTTTGCCCAGAGAAGCTGTGGATGCCCCATCCCTGGAAATATTCATGGTCAGTTTTTATGGTGAGCTGAGCACTCTTGTCCAGCGAATGGCATCTCTACCCATAGCTGAGGGGGTGGAATTAGACGACCTTTAAGGTCTCTTCCAACCCAAACCTTTCTATGATTCTGTGATCCAAATGCACTGGATACGATCACTGAACAGCTGGTTACAGTATGAATTTAGTCTTACTTGTGTAATTATTGTTTGTTGCATTATCTTCAGCATTTCCTCAGAAATTGTTACAATCTAGAAGCATTGGGTCTGACTGGTAGGTGACAGCAGCTGCAGAAATTAATATAAAAGATTATAGGAACTCCCTCCAGGGCCAGGATAGCTCTGTGGCTAATGCTTCTAGATTTATTTTTAGAAATAGTCACAGGTGTTTTAAGTATTACTTTTAGTACTACATTCCCTTTTTCAAGTTGATTTTTTTTTTTTTGGTTAAAGCCACTTTGCATACATATGTATGACTTTTTACTAACTGGAAGAAACACCCTTGAGATTGAAGTTGATAATGAGTTTGTTTCCTGAAGCATTGATTTTTCTGTTACGCTAAAATGCAAGATATTGATTTGTGGAGTTTCCTCTCAATATTCAAATAGGTCTATATATTCTGATGGCATGTTTGGTCTATATTTTACATTTGTCTGTGAGCTCTCCCATGCATTCATGTTGACAATTTTTTAATTGTTTTCTTCTGGATATTTGTGACTACTGTAGCTGTTATTAGAGGGAATTTTTCTTTACTGTATTTGTGATAAATGTTATCTTGTTTTGTATAAAGGCATTTTGCCCTAACCTTTTCTGAAGAGTGATTCTGCTTTTGTTCTCTCTGAACCTCCATGACATATTTGGATAAACAACTGTGGTGAACGCAGAATCGTGGTGCTCACTGTCTTGCAGTTCTTTATTAGGAGAGATGCCAAAAATGTCTATACTAGCTTTGTTTTTGCATAGAATTGTTAGAGTTGCAAAAGACCTCTAAGATCATCAAGTCCAGCTGCTAAAGGAGCACAGTGCTCAGTACTAAACCACTAAGCTGCCACCCAAGTGCCACAACTGCACAGTTTTTGAATGTTACCAGCGATGGTGACTCCACCATTTTCTGGGCAGCTTGTTCCAATGTCTGACCACTCTTCCACCAAAGGACTTTTTTCTAATATCGAATCTAACCTTCCCCTGGTGCTCCTTGAACCATTTCCTCTTATCCTATTGCTCATTACTGAGAAGAAGGGACTGACGCCCATCTTGCTCCTGCCTTCTTTCAGGCAGCTGTAGAGAGTGATAAGGTCTCCCCTGAGCCTCCTTTCTTCCAGGATAAACAACCCCAACTCCCTCAGCAGCTCCTCATACGCTTTGTGCCTTAGACCCTTCCCCAACTCTGTTGCCTTTCTCTGGACTGACTCCAGCACCTCAATGTTTTTCTTGCAGTGAGGGGCCCAAAACTGAACACAGGACTAGAGATGCAGCCTCACCAGTGCAGAATACAGGAGGAAAGCATCCTTTTAATTGTAAAATATTCATGATGAGACCAAGACTCCTTCTGTTCCCTGTTGCTGTTCTAGGTTCAATGTGATTGGCTGCATGCTCTGTGGTATTCTAATGCAGGCACCTGATTTTCCTATTGTGAACAAAATGAATTTCTCAAACTGTTTAGATGCAGTGTAATATATATTATAGTCCCCATTTTGATTAAGTCTTCCAGAATTCACATAACAGTCAGTATCACATTGCATATTCTCTCAGCTCCCCTGTGAATCAATTCAGCTAATGTTTTTGCAGAGAAATTGGTTTATTGCCTAAAAAAAAGAAACTGTGAGCAAGAGAGCTTAATAACCCACAGACATTTAGGAAGGCTTACATAAACATCAAACTTTAAAAAATCAGCTAAAATATAAGTGTTTCCTAATGGCAAAGAGTATATGGCACTTTGTGAAGTACAGTTAGTCAACTAAACTGTAGAAAATACTGATATTTTCAGAGAAGAAAATTGAGGTTCAGCAAGATTTAGATTCTTCTTCCTAATGCTATTTGAAAATCCCTAGTAAGTGTTTAACTAATAATATGTGGGGGGGTTTAATATTTGGTCTACTCCTATAAAGTATTATACACAGAAAACTGCAAAGCATTAAAATAGGACTGAAAACTGAATGTTAAAATCCCAGGTTTTAAACTCAGTTGAACTTTTTGAAGAATGATCCTTCCTTGACACCAACACAGAATTTTTTTTTTTTTTTTTTTTTTTTT
>VZRF01008106.1:78777-119309 GCA_013396875.1 Vireo altiloquus | reverse complement strand
TTTTTTTTTTTTTGTGTACCAGCTGGATTTCACTGCCATAGGAAAACTGTCTACCTCAAAGGCAAATTTAAGGATGAGTCATTCAGATCTTTAACAAGAAACACAGATGGAAAAATGCCACAGCTGCACAGAGCTGGAAGCAGAAAAGTGCATGACCTTAATGAATATGCTTTTACATTTAACAGATTCCATCAGAGAACTTGCAGTAACTGCAGAATCCCATGGTACCATGAAAACATTTCTGCATTGTTTTATCCCACCATTGCAAGAAAAAAGTGTGATCAGAAATATAACATGGAAACTCCTTTTTACCCTTATTGCTGAGATATGATATGTTCCTGGAATAAAAATTCAATATAGAAGTTAAACGGCCATAAAAATGTATATTTGTTTTTTTCATTTACTTTTTATCCATGTTTTTATTATCTCCCATGAATTTTGCATTCCAAAATATTTTCTTTTATCTCTTCTTTGTTTTCTTTCCTCATCTCCAATTTTTGCAATTTTTTTCTTATCTTCCAAGGACTCTCCTCTCTTTCTTTGACACATCTGCTGAAGTTCAACAAGGCAAAACATGCATCTGAGATAAAATAACCCTGTGCAGCAATCCATGCCAGAGGATTATCAGAGAGAAAGCAGCCTTTCAGAAAAGGATCTTATGTGTGCAGGATCTGTGGCCAGGCCCAAATCTCTAGCCCTTATGTATCCCAGGAAGGATGTCTGAGAGCACCTCATTCTCAGGGGGAAAACTCTTACATCAACATCCTGGATGTGCATCTTAAGAACTGGGCTGGCAGAAAGCAGGCAAAAGCTGTTATTTAAGTAAAGGACACAACAGATTCAGTTCAGATTCTTACTTATTAGTTGTATTCACAAATGTTCATAGCCTATTACTAAAGAAAGTATTTAATGCTCTAAATCACTCCCACTGTTAAACCAAAAAGAGTAATACTCCCTTCCCTCCATGTATAATGTATTAGAATGAGCAGAATTAGAGGAGAATAGTGGGTGCAGATGCTTTTTTCTACCCACATAAAACAAAATATAGAATTTCCTGTACATAGACAGTAGTGGAGAGCAAGTAAATATTTGGTTGGGCACTGCTTAAGAATGATCTAAAAGCAAAAGAGGAAGGGCATAAAAAAATTGTACATCCTCTGAGTGATTTTCTTAAGAATTCAGGGATTGAAACCTTAAATGTGGCTACATAGAAAAGACCCTAATCTTCAAGTGTTACCTTTTCTTCCCAACATCAGTTGTTCTGTACTCAATTAAGCAATGACATTCTAAAGAGTCGTTTGTCCTGTTCAGAAATACAGCTTTCTTATGTACAGAAGAAATGTTAGCCACAAGTATCAATATATCTCTTTTATTCAGAGGCACACAGCCATATATCACTTACGGGAATATCAGAGCTGATGGTACTGGTAAGACAAGCCAAATGCTGAAAGCTCTGCTGTTTATTGAATAGAGAAATAAGATTGATATATACAGTGTGTCAGTTTTTGGAAAGGAAAGATCCTGTAATGTTCCATTCCCTCTATTTCCCTCATCAAAATACTTTTACTTTAGTCTCATCAGCTATGATGCCTTAAATGGCTACCTAAAAACAGACTAGACTAGACAGGAATAAAGAAATAAAGGAGGTATTTATTTGAAAGGCCTTCAGATGTACACTTTGGGCTCCAGAGGGTCCTGCCTCAGTGGATCCCAAAATGGACGACAGGTCACGAGTTCTTCACACTTTTATATCAGCATAAATTCACCAACCAGAACCCAGCCAATGATGGAATTTCCCCAATCTTTCCCCCTCTCCCCAAGATGATGGTTTACAGTTCTTGGTCTGGGTGTCTTTGGAGAGCAAGATGGAGAGGCTTTGTTATGTCTGTGTGAGCATAGGGAACAGCACTTAACAAGCTACAGGATACTTCAGTTACACTAGCAGTACAGGATTTGAAAAATATAAAAGTTAAAACCTAAGGCATCAGTTAGACATTACTCTATTTTCAATTCCTGACTTGTTTCTCTGATTTTCTACTGTTTAAACAGCCTTGATTTTGCATAGCTTCTCATGCTAAATCACTGTTTAAAGCTGTTTGATCCCTAACTCTGATCAAACCCCACGAGGAACATCCAGAAGCTATTTCTTTCACAGTATAACTAACACAGTTTAGAGATCCTATTGGAGCTGTTACTTAAAGCAGCTATCCATTTATGACCTGATCTAAGTAAAGTATCTCTAATGAAAATTGCTAAGATGGGATAATACTGTAGAAGAACATGGAAAAGTTATAGAGCCATAGAGTAAAATTATTCACATAAGATCAAACATACCTGTAATGCAACAACACTGAAATCAGTAGATTACACCACATGATAAATTCAGTCCTGAAATATTCTATTAATAAGGAAAGTTTCATGGCAATACTACTACAACATATAATCACATAGTCTTACTACGAGTTACTTCTATTCACTAGAAAGACTGGTAGGGAGTAGGACTCCTGCGAGGGAAGATAAAATATGGATTCCCAGATCACAGCCAGGATTCTAGGTATTTTTGAAAATCAAAAGTTAGCAGAGAGATTCTTCAGTTGTCAACTGAAACTCTATGGTTGGCCCCAGTTTTTGCCTGGAATGCAAGGATGTTGACACAGTGAAAGTCTTTCTGAGAACAGATCAGGATCCAGCAATTCCAGAGGGTCTCCATCATGCTGCACATACAGCAGCCCTCCCCTGAGGCTGGCTTTGTCACCTCTGTGATGCAGAGTATCTAACATTTTCTGGTCTGAAACATGAGACTTAAAATCAACCCCTGATCCTGCTGCAGATCTCCATGGTTACAATACAGTCAGTTGCTGCTTTGTACACAGGAATAGTTGGGATTTTTAAAAACCCAGGCTTCATTTGCAGAATGACAATTGGAGTTATGACTTTTCTCCACGATGCACTGAGAACATATAAATCAATTTTCATAAGAGAGGGCAAATGTAAAGGTAATGCCTGGTATCCCAACCCAGACTGAAAAATTGCTCAGATAAAAAAGTTCAGCAGGCAGGAGCCATGGTACGAGAGACCAGCTTAAAGGTTTTGAGAATGAAGCCTCATAAGGGCCAAGTAACAACCATTTGTGAGGACTGTTTTTCTTCACACAGCTCTTTCTTTGCAGCCTAGACCTTTGTTTACTTAAATCCTGATAAAATTCCTGATTCATATGAATTGTTCTCCATTAGCCTAAGGATATAGATTCAATATTAATGTTAATTAAGTGCAACTTCTGCACTGTCAGTCCATAGATCACTGAAAAGACTGAAGAGTAAAATTATTTAGGAGCATGTGTTCACCTCGTTTTACATTAACTAAAGATGAAGACAATCACAAGTATATTTCCCTATTATTATTCATCTTTGTAAAAATATCCCAATAGCTTTTATCTCAACAGCTGCAAGGGACCAGAATGTCAGCTTTACGTTTTGAAACGCCATCATCAAAATGCCCTCCAGCAACACTGACTTAGCAGAGACAATGCCACCTACTGAAATATTAACATCTCTTGCTTCAGGACACTTTCCTTCATCACTAATTGTCAAAGCAGAATTGACAGTGTTACCTAGAGAGCTGCTAAGTTTAAACTGCATCACTACTGTTCTCAAAAGAGATGAGGGACCTCTTCTTCTCGTCTCTCCTTATGATGATAGGAGGGGAAGAGGACAAGCTATTTCCAGGCACACACACAACAAAAGACCAGTATAATGTAAGCCCTTGCCTTCTTTCCATTTTCTCTTGAGATTTTTTTTCTCTTTCACATCTGGAGCAAAAGATGCTTTCATTTCTGTTCTGCAGCTTTTTTCCTACCTTAGAAAAGGCCAGATGAACATATAATTTGCAAAAGAACAAAATCATTATTATTCATTGCAGAACAGGAATAACTACGGTTTCCTCTCTAGGACTAACGTTTGTAAAAGATAGTGGGTCTTATAGGAAAAAAGACCACTGAACTAACATATCCTGAACATACATAATAGAAAGTTCCTCCTAAGATCTGATTTTTTTAAATGTATCTTGCACTGTCAAAGGAGGTTGTTTCCAAAGCCTTAACTATTAAAATAGGATGAGAGCTGTCTTATATAACGGTATTTAAAAGATACTGACTGCATAAAAGCAGCTCAGGGAACTGAGTAAAGTTTTAGCTATGTCAGGATTTTTGCTATTTTAAATAAGCCATTCTACAAAACACAGCATAAATAATCAGCAGCATAATCCTCCAATTCTTCATCGTGGGAGGAGTTCCCAGAAAGTTTTCCTAACTATCCATGTACTTTTCTCTCTAACTGATCAAAACTTTCCACCAAAACAGAAAATGAATGTTGTTTAGCCAGACAAAAACATATATAAAAACTTAAAATAGTGGTAGGCATTTCAATTCATTCATAAATGACAATAAAATGAGATTTTGCTCTTCTTTTCTTTTGTAAGCTAGTCTTGTCCTTTTGAAGCAAATCAAATAGCATAGGAACATTGCAGTCCTGTATGATCTGACAGTGTCCAGTTTGATATAAAATGTTAGTTCATGTCCACCTTAGAAATAATAACATACAGACAGAAGAGTTAATGTCAGGGTTAGGGTTAGGGTTATTCAAAATATTATTTCTTCTTGATGCTCCATCTTATAAATTATGCACAATTAAGATGCAAGATGGATGGTAATTGGTTCTCTGCCTGACTGTGACTGATGTGGTCAGTACTGCAAAGGTACAAAGGAATCAAAAGTGCATCATTTCTCTGCTGAGCAAGAACATGAAAGGCCATCCACAACAGTTAATCTGTGGTTTGAAGTTAATTTCAGATGCACTTTTATTTTGCTTTTTAAATAGTTAAATTAAATATTAAAGCAAAACACAAAATTTGTTCCCATTTTCCTTAATTTTGTGTGCTGTTCAGTTAAATGAATAAACTGAAATGAAGATGTTATATATAAAATTGTTTACATGCACAAGGTTCTCAACACCGAGTATTTTCTCAATGAGCAATTTTCATTCTCCTCAAGCTCCTAAACAAGCTCTTTATCGCCAGCCACTGGGATTGGATATGTGCAATTGCAGATGGCTACCGTGATCTGACAGAAATTCTAAATATTTATTTTTTCTGCATAAAGGGTTTATAGTGAAATAAATCATCCAAATCGAAGTCACTCGTTTGACACGAGCAGCCAGAAGGCATCAAACCAAGAGTACCACACCCAGATTTGTATCTAACAGGTAAGAGCATGATATAGGAGACATATGCATATTTATACATATATACTTATACATATACATACTTATACACATATAATATACAAATTCAGCTCAAAGATTGGAATTGTTTTTCAGAGCTGCATTTGTCTGCTTTATAATTTAAATTCAATTTTAAGAGTCAGGGTTATTTCTCTGTCCATTTACTTTTGCATGCTTCTCTTATGCAGTGCTATATAAATGGAGCTTCTGTAAAATGAAGCAGTGTTTTGTTGCTTGTGGCACTGATAAATAAAGAACAAGATACTATAAATATTTCATGTAGCTCCTAAAGGCTACATTCACTTCCAGATCCTTCTGCATCAGAAGTAGATTCACTGGGAGCACGTTAGTTCATTCTAGACTTGGCCTGTTCACTTTGTTTCATTATATACACATAAAATGGCAGTAGTTGATCTTTTTTTTTCCACAGTGCTGTTACAAGAAACAGCACTATGTATGTGCTCACAAACAGCAGCAAAGAGTGTTCTCAAGGACAGCTGGTGTGTTTGTTCAAGGCTGGGTCGCTGTGTTATATTATGTTGTGTTTGTTATGCCATGTTATGTATCTGAATAAAGCACAGCCATGTCATCAGCAGGTGGTTGTGTGCAGGGATTCCAGTGCATAAAGCTGCTGGTTCCTGTGTCAGAGCTCCCCAGACAGATGGGTTTGCCCCTGGCTTCTGCATGCACGCATTGGCCACAGCAGAATGAACTTTATGAGCATTACCCAGTGTGACACTGTCTTTAGAGCTCAGCATTCATATGAGGCACATTACCTGCCACAAAATTGTGATTTTTTTGGTATGTTGCTTTGCTGCTCAGGTTGTTTTAAGTATCATTTTACTAAACTATGATTACAGTTTTTGAAATTAAAACCATTAGGAAGCTAATGAAGGACCTATCCAAATATCCACAGCTTGGTATTCCTGTGGTTTTACCAAGAATGGTTTGATGTGCCTCTGAGGAACATAGTACTGTTTAGATTTTGCATTCAGCAAAAAGTATAACACAACCCACTCATTTATCCTTAGCTACAAAGGAATGATTGATCCAACTGTTACCAGTTAAAAGCCTTTTCATGAAAGAAGACCAAGATATTTCAGGATTTTTGTTGTTGTTGTAGTTTTTGTGTGTGTGTTTTTTTAACTAAGTCAACATTATTTGCTTTCAGACTGCATAGTGTCACTTCAGTCCAAAAAGCACTTACTCTACTAAAATCACAAATTTTAGTAAAATTTTGATTTTATTAATAGAATTCTTAACTCTTCATTGAAGTACCTGAAGATTTTTAATAAAGAGCCTTGCAGAGAGTGCAGGCAGAAAACTAGAATTATACTATTTTCAAACTTCAGTGATTTATTTTGTAATACAGTTTGGCTAAGATGTCACTCCCTCTTTTAAAATGTCTGTAAATTGAAACAGATAACAGGTTTCCATCTTCTGTTAACCTCAGGGTTAACCATGGACTTTCTGCTTTGATTGTCTCCAGTTTCTGAACAAAGATTCTGCTTTGGAAATGACACTTTTCTCATACAGTCCTGCTGAACATGATGCAAAATTTCATGAGGGGCCTTCATTAAATGAGCCAGATAAATGTTTTCATACTTGAAGGTGTAATAGACATAACATTCCTTTCTGACTTTAAAAAAAACCAAAAAGGCAAATATATCCTAGTTGACTGCTTACAGATCTTACAGACAGGTTTTCCAGCTCTACATTTTTAAAGGTAACAGGATTCAAAGTCCTAATGCTACCTTTGAAAAAATATTTTAAAAGTTATCTGTGACTGACAGTCAGTCAGTTTGGGGAGTTTTTCTTCTAGGTTCTGAAGCTTTGTGAAAGGAGCAGGATAAAGGGCAAGGGTAGCAAAAGCAAGAACATGGAGGAAGGTCCAGCAAAAGAAATGACCCAGAGGCAGAGCCCATGGTGTAATTGTAGGAGGGGTGAAAACATCAAGCAGCAGCTCTCTGTGCACCTTACTATTGCACCTTGTATCCCACTCCGTAATTAGTCATAGCTCCTTCAGACATCCAATCAATATCAGAACAATCGAGGTTTGAATTTCTTTTCTGCATCACCAAATAACAAAATATATAACAACTTAATCTCATTAATGCTGACAGAAAAAAAAAAGAATCTGTCTGCCTTCAAGAAGCACATCCAAGAACTGCTGTTGCACCAAGGGTAAACACGTCACTCCCCCAAAACCCCCATCCCACTCACAAACCTCTATCTGCTGCTGGGTAACTCTTCAGCCTACTGTGCTTGCATTGGTCCCAGTCCTGCATGCACCATTATAGTAAAAAAGTACTATGAGATATGTAAATTTAATCTGTTAATTTATTTAGAAAATAAAACCTCTATTCTCCCTGCAACCTCTCTTGTAACCCTCCACGTTACAAGAAGGTTTGGTACAATATGCTGCAGAGGCTATAGCTGGAACAAGAATTAAAATCCATAAAGACTAAAAGGAAAACAACATTGGTCATCAGCAACCAACTTTCACTAGATCTAAATGATATGCAGATTCATAAATATTAAAAAAAAATAAAGATAAGAACACCTGTTGTCTGGAAAGCATCTTTGATAAAACTGCCAGCAATATTTTAAGGGTTCATAGGTTTTTAGGTTTGGGAGTTTTTTACCTGTTTCACACAGCAGCTGAGGCTCACCATCTGGTGTGAGCTGAGATTTCAGAGAGCAGCCAAACTGGTCAGAATTTTGATGTTTTTCCAACACACTAAGTATAAAATGCTTCAGGAATACTAAAAATAGATGTGGACATCTTATACCACAACTGTGAAAAGAAAGTGAACAAGGACCATTTTAAGGAATTAACACATAAAATTTTTGATTCTATTGCCATTATTTCTTAGAGAGAACTGCTGAGTAATCAAAACACTGTTGATTATCTTCCAGATCAACTCCAAATTTCCAAACAATACTTCCTATTCTGTTGGGCCAACTTAGAAAATTACTAAATGTTTGTTTCATCAGCTTCAACAGTTGCAGTATAAGCCTCTGTAAGCCTTTATCTATTCTAATTATCTTTTTTTTCTCAAAAAGACATTTCAAGCTAACCCTATCTTAAAACAGTGCTTTAGAAAGCCATCAAAAGCAAAGTTTAAAGAATCATCTGATGCGTCTTTTCTTTAACAGTAGTATTTCTTTCTGATCACAGGAATGTTCCCATTCACAGTCGTCTGGAGTTCCTACTTGACTGATTTCCTGATACTCTCAAGTATTCAGTATCTCCTTGACTTCAGTGTTAAATCTCTGGCTTTTTTTTTCTTATTCCTGCTGAGATGTGAGTGATTACATATTCAATGAAATCTCAATGTCTCAAGACCTAACATTTTACTAAACGGAAAAGTATAGCTACATAAACTACACACACACAGATATACACATGCAGTGGAGAAATACGCCACACAGGTTTCTTTCATAAGAAAATAAGCTAGAATATTTAATAGAAAAATATCTTTAGTCCCCTAAATGTGCATTTTTGTCATGTTGTGATGTGCCAACCTGCTTAAACTATTATTTCTGTACATTCTCTGCTTAGCTTATACTTTTTTTTTAACTTAGTGCTCTTTTTAAGTCTAATAAGCCTATTGCAAGAGCCTCTGGAAAGGACAGGTTTACTCCAGAAAAATACCCAGATAAAATGAAACATAAACAATTTGCTAGCTGCAAGCATAACCTGTATGCTAACAATATAAACAATGCTTTTGCACATTTGAACTGCCCTCCAGATATGTAATGTTTTGATCCATCAAGGTTTCTCTTTTAAAATCTGAAATAAACTCTGAGTGAAGTATGTTGAAAATTGCACATCATTCAAACATTTCTGTCACTTATAGTAATTATCAATACATGTTTCCTTGAGGGTAGCTTGTGCTTGAATGCATAATTGAGTTGCCTCATTAACAGAGCAGGTTTTATTTCAGAAAACCATGGATTGAAGTATTTACAAAGGTATACATTCAGATTCTACAACAGAGAAGACTAGACCTCTACATTAGTACAGAAGATATGCATGAGTCCTACAATGTACAAGACAAAAATGAATCTCCTTTGAAAATACAGCATGTGTTAAATTAGATGTAACATACAGAAAATATTTTTGTTGTTCAGAATTACGAGCTTTCTCTTGGGATTGGTGCTTTTCAATATCTTCATCAATGGCACAGACAGTGAGAGCAATGCACTCTCAGCAAGTTTGCAGATGACACAAGGCTGAGCAGTGCAGATGACACAACAGGAAGTTAGGATGTTTTTCAGAGGGACTTAGACAAGCTTGAGAAGACACCCACAGGAATATCACAAAGTTTAACAAGCACAAGTGAAACATCCTGCTCCTGGATCAGGGCTGTCCCAGACTGAGCCCAGACTGAGAGATGTCATCGAGAGCAGCCCTGCAGAGAAGGGCTTGGGGGTTCTCGTGGGTGACAATGTGGCTGTGAACCATCAGTGTGCACTCACAGCCCAGACAGCCAAAGGGATCCTGGGCTGCATCAAAAGCAGCTCAGGGGAGGTGATTCTCCCTCTCTGCTCTGCCCTGGTGGGACCTCACCTAGAGTGCTTTGCTCAGCTCAGCACAAGAAAGATGTTGACCGACTGGAGCAAATGCGGAGGAGAACACGAAGATGATCAGAGGGCTGGAGCACCTCTCCTACAAAGACAGGCTAAGAGATGGGGCTGTTCAGCCTGGAGAAGAGAAAGCTTTGAGCAGTCCTTCTTGCAGCCTTTGAGTACTTAAAGAAGACTTAAAATAAAAATCAGGCAAACTTCATTGTGGCCTTCCAGTACCATAAGGAGGCTCACAAAAATGAGGCAGAGGGACTTTCTGTATGAGCAGATAGTGTCAGCACAAGGGGAAATGGTTTCAGACTGAAACAGGGTAGGTATAGTTTAGATCTTAGGAACAAATCCTTTACTGTGAGGGCAGTGAGACATTGGAACAAGTTGCCCAGAGAAGTGAGTGTCCCATCTCTGGAAGGTCAGTTTGGATGGGACTCTGACCAATCTAGTCTAGTGAATGGTGCTCCTGTCCAGGGCCAGAATGTTGGAACTAGATGATTTCTAAGGTTCATTTTGACCCTAAGCATTCCATGGAATCATTCTATAAATGAAGACAAAATAGTTTCGAGAAAAATGCTCCTAGAAAAAGAGAAACACCTATTCATATAAGACATGATTTAGGTATGAAGAGAGAGATCTGGTATGTTCCTACAAGAAAATAAGCATCACATACTGTGACAGAGTCATTATCCTCCAGGGAAGAAGAGTTTGTGATCCATCCAGCACAAACTGCTGCCCAGAGGAGAGCAGTTTTGTCAGTGGGAAGGCCTATTCCCTCTTCCACTGCCCTTTTAACCACGTAGAGTTTTGACACTTTTAGGGGAATATTTTAGCTGTACTCTACCAGACTGATGTCACTTTGAGAGCATAATAAACTAAGACAGAACACTCCATCAGTTCCATAGTGTCTAACATGATATTTTAATGATGCTGATACTAAAACTTTTTGGTTTATCCATGTTATTTCTCTAGTCCATTACATATTGTCATTGTGACTAGCTCTTTTGGTCCAATCAACAGATTCCTTGAATTTCAGCAAGGACTGTGGAACTCATGTTTGAAGATTTATTTATGTTCACTATCACTTATGTTGAAAAAAAAAGGTTTCTTTTCCTTTTTAGTTTCTTTTTTAAAAATTGATTGTATATCTGAATATTATTGCTCTTTGATTATACCTGGATAAATTCATGTAAATTGGACTGTAACTGAATCTTCTTTATTCCATTTTTATATTTATGGCATAAATATACTCCAATGTTTATGTAGCCATTTTCTACATAGTTCCTATTTAATTGAAAGCGTTTTATTATAGCTGCTATTTAATTTCCAGCATTTTATGAGTCTTTTGAACACAACAAACTCTATGATCAGGTCATCACATGGCTATAGGTGTGACATGGAAAACTCTGAACTGTCATTCTGTGAGGAGGAGCGGCATGGCAAATTTAGTGTTTGTTTAAAATTAAACCCTTTTCCATCTACAAGCTAATGAAATGATGCTGTAGGTCAGTATTAAGTCCTGTATTTACTCATTTGGTTGAATCAGTGACCTCCTAGGCTCTTGATAGCCACAGAAACATGTAATATTTGTCAATATTAACAAAGGGAAAAAGAATTGTCTAGAACAGAACTTATATGACTCTGGGGGAATTAAACGCTCAAGTCCCGTTGACATAAAAAGGTAGTGAGAAGTGTTTCTCTTCCTTTCAAACCCATGACAGACCTTTGTGACACAAAAGCAGCAAGACAACCAGGTGAGGGGGTGCAGTAATCTCCTCAGTAGCCCCAGTAGAAACATGAGCACATACCACAGAGTGATTGCTGAATGCTGTCCCTGTCCCTGGGGTTTTTGGCCTGCTCTAACTGTATTAACTTCTGTATTCTCTGTTATTTATCCCCTGCTCTGAGAGAAATGTGTATGAAGCTGCTGTAATAATATGGTCTTGTTTCCCTAAGCCAAGGCAAAATCATTTCTCCACTGCAGTTTTTCCCATTGCTAGACATAGTTTTGTCATGTGTGCAGGTACTCGTAATGGTAAGTAACACTTATTACTGTTTCATGTGAGTGTTATTTAAAGAAAGGAATTTAACTTGTCACATACAGAAAGAAAATTAAATATCTGGGATACAGTCTAGCGCCTTGTTTTCACAGTTCTTTTTCCTATTAACACATTAGCAATGAAAAGCATAAGAAATGAAGCAAATTACTTTATGAGTCCAGTTGTCTGTTTTTCTGCTCTGTGGTCATTAATAAGTTCTGTTGTGTTTCAGTTTTGTCCCAAAAGTATGAGGGCAGAAGATATGCTCATGACCCATTCGTGCACAGGCCCAAAGTCCTCAGCCAAGTCCTCAGCCCCTCTCAAATCCGAAGTTATGACACTTGTATCTCTCTGAAAACTCAGGCCTTTTCCTCATGATCCTACCACATAATACTGCCAAAAAGACATCACTAGAAATCAACAGAGATGGAGAATTCATAGCAAATACACTGCCATGGCTAAAAGGTAGCATAGTAGATCTGGAGAAAGTCTTTTTATTGATAGCTAATGTCTGGGGAGCGATACAGTGACTCAAGCAAGATTCAATTACAGTGACTCCTGCTAGAGAAAAGATGGTGAAAATGTGAAACGCTTTACAACTTTGCTTTGCTTCCACAAAATATGTCAATATGGAATACATCTGTATTTTTAATATTGTTTGAAGATAGTTTCTGGTTTTAACTTTTACATTTTTTGGTGTCTTAAGACTGGGAAACTACTACTCAGATGCAGATACAGTCCTTAAAATTTAGCGGGCAGACAAGAAGGAAAGGATCAGTTCTAGCTATGCATATGTACCTCTTGACATCTCCATAAAATTTGTATTTGTTTTAGGCATTGCCTGCTGAGACTACAGAAATATTCTCTCTGTAAAGCTGTGATGTCTGGCTGGGTAGCAGCTAATGGAGCTTTTGTTCTATTCTGAGAACTGCAGAGCTCTCTCTGAAGGAGTAATTTTCCTTTCCTATTGCATTCCCATTGGATGCCCTATCAGGTTCCCACCATTCATTCACAGGTACGAAAATGCACTGGCTCTTGGGCAATTGTTTCATTTGCAACAGATATTTGACAGCATTGGTATATAGACATGAGGAAAGTGTTTAGATCAGTGGGGAAGCAACACAACACAAAGGAGGCCACAGTAAAATGTTCATACAACCTGCAGTCAAAACAACTCCTAAAGAATTAAGCAGGTCAGAAACTATTCTGAAGAAAGGGGTTGAAAATAACAATTAGCTCTTTTTTAGATGTCATATGCTGTACAAAGACAGATGAGTTTAGTTCCAGCCTATAGTCATATAAAAGCTAAAACTCTCCTCAGCAGGTTCAAAAGAACAGTTTCAGTTATTGTATCTGACATTTTAATGGGTAACTGCCTTGATTGTGCTGCTGGAAGACACTGAAAGGCAAAAGCACAAGTCAGAAGTAAATAAACACCCCTTTTAGTTAGAGAGAGATGTTTTACTTACCCCTGTGCAGAATGAACTACCCCTAAGTAACACAGCATTGAACACCCACGTGTGACAGAAGGGTTCCAGCACATTCATTGCAGTTTGCATATTGTGAGTATATGTAGTAATGCATAATAAGTAATAATGCATAATTATGAAATAATGAGGGGATTAAGTAATATACCAGTGTCACTAAGTCTCACACCCACATCAGGTTATGACTCTGCCTGTATACCATAAAAAGTTGAGTAGACTGGCAATGAGTTCACATTGGGGTTTGATTTCCAAATAGCACCTTATTTTAAAGTACTATGGCTCTTCAATTCTCTTAACAGGAAACACCATTTTGATGCAAAACTGAAACTGAGCCTCTGCTTGCAATTGATAATCACTGTCCTGGTGACAATATCGGCCTGAACTCCCATGTGTGCTGCTGGGGCTTTCCACAGTTCTGAACAGCCATGGTGCATTCAAAGCCAAAGAGTGAGGAAGATGGATTCACATCCTTAGGCTTTCTAACAAATCCACAGGGGAACAGGGTTTCACAAGCTCCCTTTCTGCACCCACATGAGACATAGCCTTCAACATATGTTACCTTACTTCAAACTGCTGCCCAAGGTTCCTGGTCAGTTTAGGACTCCCCAAAACAATCTTTTCACCTTAACAGAGGCGCTACAAATTGCCAACAGGGAAAGTGCACAAACATTTCAGATATGAGCCTTTAGGGTACTGAGCAACTACAGGAAAATGCATTCAGTTCTTGAGGTCCACAGGAAACAGGAGCGTGAGGTTGCCCATGAACTAACATGAAATGTGTCTTGAAACAGCTTTAGGGAAAGCACAGCACTGCTGGCTGATTACGCTCAGCAGTTCCCAGGTTCACTTTTTCTCTGCTCTGTTTATTATGAGAGATCTGTCATTCCATCATTAAATTTTTTTTAATAAATATCCAAAGAGGTTAGGATAATTCGAAGGGAAAACAAAGCAACAAAACAAAATTAAATAATGGTTCTCTTTGTTTTACTGAATAAATTAGCTGTGATTTTTCTTCCATAATTGTAACTGAGTAGTAACTGTTTCTTAGGAAGTAGGTGAAAGATTGAGCATAAAGAGAGAGAATTCTCCCAGACATATTGAATATAAATAGCAAATAACTATATTTCTGCTCAGTATCTGAATTGCATGTGAATCTCTCCACAGAAGATATTTACAGATTAAGGACAACTTAGTTTGACTTGGAGATACTAATTCCAGTAAACACTAATTCTAGTAAACACACATACTTCAATTAATTTTTAAATTCCTGACGAAGAGTTTTTCCAAAATTTTTTATGACTTTTGTTTATATTTTTAGAAAGAAATTCCATAACAGTAAATCTTACTGCCAATTATTTAATTATACTTAGCTAAATTATTGAATTAATGTTATATCTTGATTTAAGCAACTATTTTTTCAGGTTCTTTAGATCTTAAGACCAAAAAAGCAGATGTTTTAGGTCAGACCAAAGGTTTGTCATCTCATATGTGTCAAATATTGTCTAAGGCATGTCAAATACCATTTCCCTATAAGACAAGAAGGACATGATGAAAATTTCTGATAGTTTCCACCAGCAAGACATCAAGGGACTTCTCAAAATTGTATAATTGCATGCATTTTTAATAGATTTTCTTCTATGAACTTCAATAGTCACTTTCAATTTATACATCCTGCTGCAAGAAGCTCCAAAGTTTATTTATGTGCTGTATCAAAGGTAACCTCCTTTTGTTTGTCTTGATCTTTTTTCCTCCTAATTTAATGAAATGACAGTTCAAATGAAAAACCCACCTGCATACTTTATTACATGTTTAATCAATGACTTTCTCTTCTAAAGGTCTCAGAATATCATTTTATTGACCCAAACGTGAGTGTGGTGCTGAAAATGCTTCCTTTTTTCTTAAGATTACCCTGCCTTTCAGGATCCTGCTGGTTAAGTGGGGAGGAGTTCAGACCTTCTCTTCCTCACAAAGCCCAGACTGGTTATGATGGTGCTGCTTATTTTGTGAAATTGAATCTTGTCAGCACAGAACTGAACTGAAATCACTTGGCTTTTAAGTGATTTTTTAATTTGATGATTTGGCCATCATCAAATGGCCTTTAACAATTGATCTGACTAGAGAGCAGCGCGGAACATGCTGTTGACAAATATCTTTCCAAAATATTATAGGATTGATACAAATGTTTGCAGTTGCTGTGCAGCTGATGCGAATGTGCAGACACACAAATAGGAAGAGGTACTGCTGGACGACAAGGCACTACTTTCAAAGATGGATTTCTAGAGTCAAGTCAAAGCTGCACTACGGCAATGGCAGAAGAAAAACAGCAAACTAACTACTGCTATATCTTGGTCTCAAAAACCACCAAAAGGAAAGCAAAATGGAGATAAATTTTAAAGAATCTGCGTGAAATAAATGAAAGTCAATAACTCACAAATTGCACGAGTTTATGGAGTTACAGAGAAAAAAAGGGTATGTTCCAGTAACAATTTCAGTAACAATCTTGGGGTAACCTCTAGCAGCTGGCCCATGACTGCTAGAAAAACTAGGTAGGCCTAGTACTACTTGCCTTTTTTTTATAAGTAATGTTCTTCTTTGACCATTTGGTTTAGAGAATTACAAAAATCAACCTCCTAGAACAACCCAGCTCTGCCTATTCCTACAATTCTCCCTTTATTTTCCAGTAAGTCTTTTGTCCTTTGGCCATTTTCTGAACAGGATAACACAGCAGTCTCTGTCGGGAAGACTAATGGGTGGTAGCTAATTATGCAGCTAGTGGTTTCAGGTAGAAGTATTCAATATTAGGCAAGGCATCCTGACCGTGTTGGAGTCTTATTTAAATCTCACACAGACTCTAGGAAGTTGTTTCCTTCTTGTACTGCATGGGGGGTGGGGGGGGAAATCAAACATGGCAACTTATTTCAGCAGATTAATAAACGCATCTGTTAGAATTTCAACTCCAAAATTGAGGTTAGCACTTTGCACTTTGTGCTGAGCAATATGTTTCATGATCCTGTCTCTGTATGAACTGAATTTACCTTTGGCAGAGAAGAACCAAAAAGCCTGTGTGATTTTTAATGGACTGATTAAGAAGGTTAATATGCAATTAACTCTGTTTAGCTGTGGAACAGTGTGTTGTTTCTGTGGTCATCAGTTGAAGGGCATATACTGCAACTTATGTGGACACTTTAAAGGAAAATTTACAAGACACTCAAAAACAAAAAGGCAGTGAGGGGAATAAATCATTGCAACAACCCTTCTTTGAAAAATTAAATATTTTCATTAAATTTTTTCATAGGATTCCACATCCTTTCCTCTATGATTGTCAGCAAGTACACTTTACTGTCTATCAAAACTATATACATGCAAAATTACTATAGCAGAAGGTCTGGAATGTTGAGAAACAGAGTGAAGAAATCTTTACTTACAATACTGTAAATGAAAAGGAATGACTAATATAGAATCAGCATGAGACAGGAATCAAACTTATAACATTTTCATCCACTTCTAAAGGTATTTTAAAATATCTTCTATTCTTATCACTGTAGATGTGTTTGTCAGGACAAAACAAATTGAAGATCCAGCAGGAGACAACAAAGACTATTAAGGAACTAGAGCATCTCTCTTATGAGGAAAGGCTGAGGGAGCTGGGCCTGTTCAGCCTGGAGAAGAGAAAATTGAGATGGGACTTCATCAGTGTCTTTAAGTATCTGCAGGGAGGGTGTCAGAAGACGGAGCCAGGCTCTGCTCAGTGGTGCCAAGCAATAGGACAAGAGGCAATGGGCAGAAATTGATGCACAGGAAGTTCCACCTGAATATGAGGATAAACTTCATTACTGTGCTTTATTGTACTTGGGTCACCAAGCACTGGAATATGGACATAATCCTGTGCCATGAGCTCTGGAATGACCCTGCTTGAGCAAGGAAGTTGGACCTGGTGACCCACTGAAGTCCTTTCTAACCTGACCCATTCTGGGATTCTGTGAACTTGAAGAAATCAAAGTAGTTCACAGCATTCTATTCTAGACTCTATAAATTTATTGACCACAGATTTGTTTCCTCCATCACACTAAAAATAAAACTTTCATAAATCCTTCATAAAAGTGGACAATATAAGTTTTAAAATTAAAATTATTCAGGATAATTTTTATGATTATTTTTGTCAATTAGCAAACCCTAAGGTATTAAAGATTGTATTGTGCCCATTCTTTTGTGTTGATAATAGGTAACCTTGAAGCTATATCATCTCCTGTGATGCAATTGCAACCAATTATATTCAAACTGGAGAGCTCAGATTTGCAGCACTTGCCTCAGTTTACCTGATCCTGTAAAGGATCCATTTGTGAGACAATTAAGTAGCAAAAGAAGGCCTGAAATATAATTACCAGTCCATTATAGAGCTGGTGTACAAGAAGAAAAGACTCTGATAGACAGATGACATGAACTGAAGATGATGGCAGAGGTGTCAGTAAAATGTGAAATTAATAGGAACACTTGTGGGTGACTGGTAAAGCAATGGACTCCCTAATATAGAACCTCATTTTTTCATTTAAGGAGCAGCATAAGGTAAATTGGTTGGCTTCAAATAGAATATTTTAAAAAGTCATTATTTTCATGCAAACCAGCACTTTTCCTTATTTCTACTATTGGTGTAAAATATTGTGGTTCAATATTCTTTCATTTTTTTCTTCATAAGGACTACTAATTCTTACATTCAAAACAGTCTAGCCTACTCCTTTTCACTCTTTTGACTGAAAAGTGAGTAACAGCACAAAATTCAGTCAATATTTTAAGAATCTAATGTGATTTTAGCTGTCAGTGTAAAATTGTCAACAAGAGGTCCATGTAGACAGCCAGTCATTGTCAGTTGGTACAAAATAATAATTTACACCATATTGTTTCTCTTATATTTGCCCAGGGAGTTCCATTTTATTTTAAAATCAATTGCCATTATTTTTTCCTTCATTTTATAGATATTTTAACCCACCTTAATCCACTACTACAGATCATAGGTTATGATTTTGCAAAGTTTTCTTCCTGTGTCTATCTACAGAGAAAATCTGAAACAGAACAAGCTTAATGTTAGGCAAAAATAATGAGTGCACAGTGAATCTACACAGAAATTGTGGGTTTATTTTTTTTATTTCAGTACATTTCAAGGCTGAAAATAAATGTTGTTTGCTATTAATTTTGTCTTCCTACAGTTAAAATTTTGTTTGCTACTTTAAAGGTAACGCAGAAGTTGTGCTCTTAAAGGTGCACAGATCTTGCATGAGTCCATAAGGTCTGTCACTTAAGGAATGCCTATCAATTAGGCAGTGATTCATACAGAACATACACAGTGCTCCCAACAAACAAACCATTCTTGGGCCAGAAACATACCTATTCCCTAACTTAAGAAATTACTCTCCCCAGCATTTGTGCAACTAACCTACTTACTCATCTTACTAAAATTTTGAATATCATTCTGCCATTAGTAACAAACGCATTTTGTTCTACTGCAGTTTTGTCTCCTTATTGCAATTACTAAATGATTAGGGAAAAAATATAATGACCACAAAATCTCTAAGTAACTCAAGGACACTTTTAATTTTATGAATAATAACTTATGTAAATTGGTTAAATGAGAGACTGTGCTGTCAAGGTTTTTCCACTTCTCTGTTTACACGGCAGATGGTTCAGATTTACTATTAGCATATTAGTGGGAAGCTAGAAAGAAAGAAAACTAGATAGCTGTGAAAACCCAGAAGGAAGAAATAGCAGCTTTCAAGAGGGTGATTTTTGAGAATTTATAAATGGAACTAAAAATTTATAATGCAAAGATCTGTCTATTTTCATCTACATTGAGGATGATTTTTATCCAATTCCAAACACATCTGAGGGATCTTTAAATTACCAGGTAAGGTAACATTTCTTTAGGTGAAACCAGATTTATCTTTCCACCTAATTAAAACCACCTATTCTTAGTCTAACACAAGTAACTTTTTAGTTCACTGATTAAATTGAAAAAAACAGGGGAAAAAAATTCTGAAAATAATTTATTTTAAAGTACTTTAAAATATTTGAAAAATCAACACTGATATCTACCTATTCATATCTATTTATTCTGTCAGCTTGTCTGTTTCTGTCTTAACAAAGGCACTTAAACACATGCACACCACTCAGAAACTGCCAACCAGTCTCTAGGCAAATCAAAAGGGATTGTGATTTATGTGTAGCTTTATATTCCCAAATTTCCTTACTATTCTGCTCAGTGTCAGCCTTTTCCTTGGGGATTTCCTACAGTTCATAAACTTGATCTGTTATCAGGCTATCGATTCACAACTGTTGTCCTAGAAAACCTCTTCACCTGTGACTAATTTTACAAACACCAAAGTCCTTTGGGCATTTTAAAGCAAAATATTTCCTTTTCTAGAAAGTAACCAGAATTTGCTAGAAACTGCCTCAGTTCTAACCAAAAATAAAAATTCATGATTTTTATTAAAGAACGTGCTGCTAAAGGAAATGGGCTAAGATTCCAAACAGGTTGCATAACTACTTTGTAGGCTAAAAATAGTTGGATTTTTTTCCTCCAATGATTTTTTTTTTCATCTTTGTATGCTAAAAACAGTTAGATTTTTTTTTTCCTCCAATGATTTTTTTTTTTTTTAATCTGTGGAATTCAGTACTTTGTGGGGAAAGCATTATTCTGCCATGGTTAGTCTACTCTAGGAAAGTTTGGCCAGGATATTAATATTACACTATATTCATCCATACTATGACTGCCAGAAATGCTTATTTACTGTTCACATAACTCATCTCTTAAACATACTACCCAATTCCCTATGAGAACTATGTTGAAACAGTGAAAATTAGAATACAGGATATATGGAATCTTGCTCAGCAGTAGTAAATAGAACATGAACAGGACCAGCTTTGTAGAGATACCAGCAAATGTTGTTCTCTGAGGCTGCTACATGCCAGGAGACGTTTAGAATATAAACTAAAGATGTTATCCTTACATCTCATGCAAGGAAATGCTAAGAGGTCAAGACTGAATAGTACCAGTATGCAAAAATAACAATGTAATATTGTCAGTTACTAATACGAAGGCAATGTAAGATCCAGTAGTAACACTATTTTCCTTTCAGCCTTTGAAACATTTCAAGAAATCTGCTATAGTTTCTAAATCTTGTATTTTGGAAGTTCTGCTGCTGTTGATGAGAATAATAGAGGCACTTAGTTGCCTTACATATAGCATGATGGGATTGGAGTTAGGGTCTTCTTGGCTGAAAAACTGTAAGACTAGAATTCAATGACCTAAAAAATTACCTGGTATTTAGTCATTCATTCTGATATCTGAAGTTGCTGGAAAAATATTATTTAAAAATATAATTTAAAAAAACTTTGCAGTCCAAAAGAATAAGAAACTTTAGGAAATTTAATAGTCCAACTGAAGAAAATATTTTAATGACAAGAATCTTATATGTGAAAATAGGCATTTATGTAACACCTTCATTTTCAATGTCTTATCCTTAGGCAGGTTTCCAACAGATCTCTAATATGGTCTTAACTTAAAATGTCATAGATGCTTTCTTGGTGCTTATATTAATTTCCAGAAATATTAAATGACACAAAATAATGAAGTTAGAACAGGAAAGTCTAACCTCATTTTTTTTGGTAACTTAAGACAAAAAAAATATGTTGAGAAGTATTTTGAAATAGAGACAATGAGAATCTCACATAACTAGCAGAATTTTTGCATACATCAGTGAAGGCATAGTAATAAAAACCCCCTTTCTGTAAAAACAAAACACAATATTTTTTTTTAAGTGTTTCCATGAGTATAGTGTTAGTGGACTTATTATTGAGACAAAACTTCTTCTGTACGCAATTAGTATAGAAAAATTAAATTGCTAATTAAGATTACACATTGTCTTTTTTTGGTCCTTGTTTCCTACTAATTTCATTTTAATATGTATTTATTATAAACAGCTATTTAGCATTCTCAACTATATTTTAAAAATATTTTTTAGAAATTAGTAGATATATTTCTACTCTTTCAAAAAAAAGGAAGTCTGGAAGTCTGGTAAACATGCATGCTCATTAGAAATGTATATCATTGCCAAATGCCAAGTGATTAATTTCAAAAAGTAGAGTCAAAGTCTTCCATGCAGGCTTTCAGCATGAAAAGAGACAAGCAGTGAGACAATACAGAATACCCCCCTACCATTATGGATCCCAACAATGGAGAGGTCAATATATGCATGAATCATTCTTAGAGAAGTGTTGGGACATTTAATTGATTTTATCCCTGTCTTGTGTGTGACTAGGTACAAGCTTTTGACAGTAATTCCATGTTTTTGTAAGAGATATTATTAAACTATTAAATGGGCACAGCAAAAGGAATTTCATCTCACCCTTGAGTATTATTAGCTCTTGCTAATTTCCAAAGTAATTTTTCACAGCTTATTTCAGGGCTAAAAAATAAAGGGAGGGAGTTCACTGAGTAAGGAGTGCTCCATTAGTAAAAGACATGCCTTTATATGCCTAAAAAGAGCATCAACAACTGAAATATTTCCCTGAGCATTTGGGATTCACAGGGACTCTGTCTCAAGTGTTGCCTAGTTTAGTAAATCTAGTAAACAAGTTCTCCTTTATGCTTCAGTTATCCTTGGGAAGAAAATGAAACTTGCATAAAATAACAGAAAATATAATGAGGATCTTTATAAAATGTTGGGATGTATGAGCTGTGACATATTTTCTCAGGAGAGGGCTTAGTTTTAGGGCTAGGGTTCAGAAAGACCTAGCACTGGACAGGTTTCCAAATGAAGTGGGGAGCTGGATAGAGTTTTCTTCCCTGACAACATTGTCACCTGGACCAAAGCTTGACTATTAGACTAACACTTAGCTGAGGCCCTAGGTTTAGGATTAGGGATAAAGTTAGAATGGAGCCAAAACCTAAAGCTGGAGCAGAAATGGAGTTGGATAGAAGCGGCCAAGGGAAGAAGTGGGCTGCGAAATATTGTCTGCCTTGAGAACTTTTTCATGTGGATATGCAGCTCTCAGGTTATAGCTCTGCTGAAGGCTCAGGATTTGGGTGAAGATCAGGGCTCAGAGAAGCAAAACCTGGAATTCAGAATTCAGCAGTTTTAAAGGCAGTGCCAAAAGGTAGGGTTGTTTGAAAAAGGATTTGTCCTCTGAGAAGAATCTCCTACTTGTTGGTGGGCCACTCATAGAGCTCACTTGACATTTATGGTTAGCTTCAGTGTTAGAGCTTAGAGACAGAAAAAGCCTAGGAATGATGCTGGAAAAAATGAAAACCAGAAAAAGAAACTGCTGGAGTGGTGGACTAGAAGTTTTACTCTGAAAGACATTTTCTAGTAGTACTAAGTGTTTAAAGAAAAAAATAATTTAAACTACTTTTTCTCGTCATGCTTCTTTATGCTTGTTCTAGGAAATGAGCTTGTTGTCAGGAATGCTTCCAGATAAATTGGACTGAAACATATTTGCATGCAAAACTTTATTCTGCTAGTTATACTCATCTGGCTTAGCATACAACATACCACGAGTAAAACAGCATGCATTCGAAACACACAGAAAAAAAAAAGCATAAATAACAAAGACATATTGAACTAGACATCATTTGTAGGAGTTATGGGCAAATAGCTTCACAAAGCTTAGAAAAATTACCAGCTTAGGAAAATTGACAAATGGGAAAATAGAAAAAAGACACCTCACCAAATGCGTGACACAATGAATTATTCTCACAGCTATTTCAGCGGCTGGTGCAAGTGGGAAAAAAACCAAAAAAGCCAGAGTTCACAAAACAACACAGAACTAAATCAAGAGCTAACCACAAATGCTATATGGTGGCACCCGAACAGCTACAAGCACTTATGCACATTCAACAACTTTGCAATTCAAACTGCTGGTGAAGGAATTAATGCATTTATACCAAGCTGTTTTTTGACTAAAACACTCTCCTTGCTTTCAGAGGGAGCCAACACTCTGAACTGGCAGCCTGTTGTAGGCAAGTTAGGCCTTACAACCATTAGACCAATAAAGTTGAAGGCAGCTTGCATGATATGAACCAGCTGCTACCCATTCTGCCAGGTTCTGGCTCCTTATATGTATAGAGTGTTTGCAAAGATGTAGCTGTGATGTTGATGTTAGACACTTGGCAGTGGACGAATTGCAAATGTATGGGCTGGTAGCTCTCTACATGCACAAATGGTCATGCTTAGGAAAGCAGGCAATGGCTGCTCTGTGCTGTCTTCAATACATTTGCTAGGTAGTATTTTACGATTTTCAGAGCAGTGTTCATCCTACACTCAGTGTTTGTGTCCGGGGATTTGGTCAAGACCTGAAGAACATCAGCATATTTTTAGAGTCTTTCTGTGACATGAAGATTGGGCTTCTCTCCAGCAAGAAATAATCTTCCTAATATAAACCTAAAGACTTTTTGAGCAACAAAGCAAGTAAACCCTTTCTACTGAAAATAAACCCTACAGTATGTACGCTATTTCTGATTTTCCTTCACTTAGCTTTGCTGTTTTCATTCCATCAGACAAGATATCCTTTTGTAGAAATTTCTCACTAGTAAAAGAGTTCAACCGACCTACAATCTTACTCCTGATTTTTCTGAAGAGTTTTTTCTGAACAGTAACAGTTTTTTCTGAGAAATGCCATTTAGTTTGTGACAAGGTTTCGAGTATATTTCTTGGCATTTTTGCCTTTAAAAATTTAGAAAAAATAACATATGCTTCCCTAAAAAGAAGAACTTAAATCAGGCTAGTTCTGATTTAATACAAACAGTCATCCAAAAACCTAGAAACAAAAAAAAGCCACAAGTCTGTGCTGGGGAGTTTGAGATTGCTATTTCTGCTTTGTGAGCTGCACAGAATTTCTGAGTCTTGCTACCAATCAAGTGTATGAATAATTTAAGATTAAAACACAACAGGCTCCCTGAACTACACCCAGACATCAACAGTTATTCTGAGCCATGCTGACAACACCCACAGCTTGATGCTCTATTTAGTCAGCATGACTACTAGGTCACCTATGTAGGTGGTGGCTGAGTGGTTCAGACAAGGCATCATCTAGGACAGCCAAAAACTGACTGTTCATTGTTGATACCCAGACATGAACTCGGAACCAAGAGATTTCAAGGACAGCTTCCAAGAAAACAGGCTTTATGGTAGCAGAACAAAAAATACCTAATGTGAAACTGTAAATGTGTGACACAAATAATGAAGAATAATGTGTTACAAATAAAGCATAGAAATTTTGTATATGAAACAAATACATCTTTTGTTTGTACCTGAAGAGAAGTGATCACAAGATAGTTCTACTTTAGATATCACTAACAGATGGACAGCTCGCTAGGGAAGAAGTCCAGCCTCGGTTACTTTTTTTAGAAGAAAATAGTCAAAATTTCAAAACATTTGCAGATAAAAATCTCCAAGTGCAGAGCAGTTCAGAAAAAGAAAATGAGCCCATCTCAGAGTAGAACTACTTATTTAGTACATTATTGGTTGTTATAAACCTGTAACTCTGAACGGGAAAACAGATAGACGTATTGTGCTACCTTCAGTCAAACATACTTTCCCAGAAGTGCCCCTTGGAAGTCTCAGTTGTGTTTCCCTTTTTGTGTTTCTCACTTTTGCATTGCCTTGTTTTTCTGTTTTCAAGTTGTTTGTTTTTCTTTCCTTAGCCTAAATGAATTAAAGACAAAACCCAGGGAGTTATGGTTTTCTTATATTCCTAGAACTCTGTATCACTCTCAGATCTTTCTACTGAATTTTGCAATATGTTGAGCATGGATGTCAAAGCCAAGGTTACAAACCAATCCCCACTGCACAGCCAGTGAAGGAGCATCTACTGCTGCTGTGGGTGTTTAACATCGGCACCGTAGGCAGACTCTCTTTTAGACACTGAACACTATTTTACTGCACAGTGGAGGAGCTTTGGGCTTGACTCCTGTAATAAATCTCAACTAATTATGCTAATACGTAGGGCATGAAATTAGCTGCTCATCTCATGCCTGTGACATCTATTAATCTGTGTGTTGGCTTATTATTTGCATTCTGATGTTTACGAAGACAGCTTTTCCCTTCAGTATTACTGAACAGATGTTCCTTAATTCCCAAAGTCAAATCTTCCAAACTCCTTTATCAAAAGAGACTTTGGTGCCCCTTTGCAACTCCAGTGGGACCAGCAGATATCCCAGCCTAGGCAAGAGGTTTAGTTGGTCAGTTTAAAGTGTGACAGGTCAAAATCACACGGGATAGGTACTGTATGGATTAAGACTCTGCCTCAAACTTAGTGAACAACCCACTATCAGCTTAGAATAAGCAACTCACTATTGTACTCCAACAAACCTACATTTCTCAATGTTGCTCTTTCCATGAGTATATATTATACTTCAAGGATTCACTTTTGTAAGTGACAAAAATTCCACAATATACACTGTCATCAAAAGCACTTGCGCTATGGTGTCACCTCTCCCAGGTATTTTATTCACCACTTTTATCAGATTACATCCCCAGAATGCATACTATAAAAAAATTAGACACCATATTAATAAGCAATTTTAGAGCTGGTAGCATGCTAGTTATTAATGCATCTAAATTCTGAAGTCATTATTGATGCTTTGAATGTCAAAAACTGCCATTTGTATAACGTCCTGGAAAATATTCAAGCTCCCTGAAAGGACTGTAGCGATGGTGGCTGTAAATCAGCCATTCCTATGCCTCCTGCAGCTGTGCCTCTGATTCCTCATGGCTTCATGACAGCTGAAGGCTGAGAGAAGACAAGGGGCAGAGGAGTCTTACTAGTCAGAGACACTGCAGGATGAAAACACAGGGAGAAAGGGGAGAAAAATGCCTCCTGGTATGAGTTGCTATTAAAAAAACCATGAAAACCTTATCCACATGCAATGTATAATAATATACAGCACAACAAACTTCAAATGTGTTTTGAGAAGAGGATATCATTATTAATCCCACATACTTTGAGTCAGCAAATGAATCAAGAATTTACTTCTGCCAAGCATTTCAGACTTTTTGTAGAATAAAAGCTACTGAGATCCTGGCTGCTCTGCTTGTACCTGCAATATCTGTGATGCCTTAGGTTTTAACTTTTATATTTTTCAAACCCTGTACCGCCTAGTGTGTAACTCTGAAGTTTCCTGTAGCTCGTTAAGTGCTGTTCTCTTATGCTCAGACAGACATAACAAAGCCTCTCCAGCTCGCTCTCCAAGGACACCCAGACTGTCCTAGGCCCAAGAACTGTAAACCTTCATCTTGGGGAGAGGAGGGCAAGCTTGGGGAAATTCCATCATCGGCTGGGTTCTGGTTGGTGAATTTATGCTGATATAAAAGTGTGAAGAACTCGTAACCTGTCATCCATTTTGGGATCCACTGAGGCAGGACCCTCTGGAGCCCAAAGGGTACATCTGACGGCCTTTCAAATAAATACCTCCTTTATTCCTGTCTAGTGTCTGTTTCTAGGTAGCCATTTAAGGCAGGATCTGAGGTTTATTTTAGGATGGCAGCAGCAGAATATGGGCTTCAAATGTGGCTGGGTAGAGGCCAGGGGCTGCCCTGTGCTGGACACAGCTGGTTCCAGACAGCTCCAGCTGCCTCCAAAGGAGACACTGTAGTGCACAGCTGAGCCACTCAGCCAAGCTGGCACCTCTGGGAGGAGGTCCATGGCATAGTGGATAATCTCTGCAGCCTGTGGAGAGCCCATATTGGAGCAGAGGAAAGGCATGAGGAAGGAGTGGCAGAGAGAAACTTCTGTGTGGTTGTGGCCCTGTGCTGGACCCCTTACCCTGACACTCCCTTACCCATATCACTCACTGAAAGGAGTGTGACCTGTAGCGACAGCAATGGGCAAGGAGAGGAGTCTGGAGTGAAGGAATGGAGTTTCACATGAGTTCTCTTGCTCCTGATCTTTCTTCTCTTCCTGTCCCACTCTCCAGGGAGGAGGGGAGTCAGCACAGCAAGCCTGGCTGCCAGCTCAGGCCACCTCAGCACCTCTGCTCGCAACTGACACTGCTGCTTCCAAATCAGCTTTATCTGACCTACGGGCAAGGTGCCATCAGATTTACTCCTCCTCTGTGCATTCCTGCCCCTTTCCTTGGGCTGGAGCTATGTGTCACTGGGGACAGAGAGGTGTTACCTTGGTCCAGCTGGCATCAGCCCTAGAGACGACCCGATGAGCCTTCTGGCAGATCTGCCTGTGCAGGGGGCAGGAAGGAAGAAGTTTGACCTCTTCATGCAATTCAAGGGTCCCAGACACTCCCCTTCCCTCCTGATTCATCTCCTTTTTTATAAACAAAATTTCAATTTACTTATTTAATATATAATCAATATTTAAAACTAAAAATTCACCAAATTTTATAAATATAATCAAGGATTTTGCCTATTTTTAAAAACTTCAAACACATGGAAAATGTATTTTCTAGTATATCTAGTAACATACAAAGGCTTAGTTAAAAACTGCGGTTGGTTTTAAAGAATAAATAACATTTAAAATCCGAGGAGATAACGTGTCACACAAATCTTTTTCCTGAAATTCTTGTGAATAACAAAAACACATGTAAAATGAAGATGCAAATAAATATAGCTGAGAAAAACATTAATGATAAATATGTAACACACATTATCTACAGTTGTCCTCCCACTACTTCAAATAAACGTTACAGCTCTCTTTCTGGATTCCCCTATTATTCCCTGATCAAAGTAATAGAAATACTGCTCATTTTGTAATTTCTTTGATGATTTTCTGTAGCCTTAAGCTGTTCACCAGAGAAGACCGCAACATGCAGGCCCAAGTCACTAGAGAATTTAAGAACATGTCTAATTTTATGAATTATCATATCACAACAGAGGAAGCTGCACACATGCTTAAAATTTTAAAAGCACTTTTCTTTTTAGTCTCACTCAAAATATATCCTGAGAGGGCCACTAAAATTAATGTAGCTTGCTCATTATCTGCAAATTTCAGAAGCTTCTTATTTCTGGAGTAATTAAAACAAAAATGAAATTACAGTGTTTATTAACAACCAGTGCTCCTCAAGACATCTGTGCCACTTTCTAGTAGAAAAAAAAAGCAGTGAGAAGGTCCTATATCTTGTCATGTGGTTATTTTTCCCTTTGATATGAGCCACCAGAAAATAGTCTAATATATTGCAGTAAAATCAATTTAATTGAACTATGTAAAATAAATTCTGCCGTTGATCCTGTGTACATTTTATATTTTTCCTAGCCTTTCAGTGCCAGTGAAGCATGAATGTTATTTTGCCTGTATAATTGAGAACTCTTATTCTAAAACAAAGTTCATTGAATTGGTACCCAAGCGTAATGCAATTAGTAACACAACTATTAAAACAGCAAGAACATCTGTGCATAATGCAAAATGTCTATTGATGGCACTTATTGCATTTTTGTCTGCATATAATGTAATATGTACATAACTGAAGATAAAGCATTTGGGAAGGTTTATCCATGTCCTATTTTTAGCACTTGAAATAATGTAAACTCAAGATATTTCACTGTTATATCAAATCAACACTAATTATAATGCACAAAAAATACAGGAAATTATGTCTGCAAGGGCATCTTCAAATATTCTATTTTTTTTCATTTGATGATTTGGCAAGGAGGATTTTGTAATTTTAATTGCATTGTTTAAAATTAAGTAGGAGTTTCTGATAAGTTTTTCATCTGTGAAGGTTTCCTCAGAAGGTACTCTTTGCCATGTTAAGACACAGCCCAGAAAGATATGGCTGAGAATTTATTTCACATCTGTTTACCATGGAGGGCAGAAAACCATTAGATGATTTCTGCTGAAGAATACCCACAATAGCCTCTTGTAAATAATTCAGATTAAAAGACTAAAATGTCCTTATAGAATGTCAACAGCACAAGTTTTAACATTATACAATTCTTCATTTCCTAATGATTAATAATTGAATGTTTCATGATAAACACTGAGATTTCCTTATTTACTTTATAACAAAATGAGAAAAGACGTATCCCATCTTAATAACATTTTCCAAGGATAATTAAGTACAAAAAAAGTTTTGAAATCATCATAAATCTTCCTAATACTTCATAACATGCTATATAATTTCATAATAGGTTACCGCTCAGTATTATGTATTTATTATGTTGCTCAGTAAACTAAACCACAAAGAAACTACCAGATATACTCATGGTCAAAAACCAGTCAGAGCCAGTGGTCATAACCTCCAATTTCCTGGTTTTGGTTCATGTTTAAAAGTTGCTCGCAAATTTAAATCTAGTACAAAAATACCTCCAAAACATGAAAAGGGGAAGAATTGTTCCATCAATGCAGTGCATTTGGCCAGTTTGTATTAAAACAACCACCCCCAGTTCAGTCTTTGACCTTCAAATGCAGAATCTGAAAGTCATTTTGCTGATACTCTAGGAGAACACCCAGCAAGAAACATCTTTCCTGTCGCATAGTCTGACACAGAAGAGGCTAGATCATGTTGTATGTGAGTTCAGAAGCAGTTTGACGTTCTTCTTGAGAGGTCACCTAAAGTATAAAGTACTGAAATTCCTGCACTGGTTCTAAAACAAATTAATCCAAGTCTTGACACAGAGGATGTTTTCTATGCATGCTTAAGACACTCACCTTGCTGCACTAGACAGAGCATTCTTGTCCAAACACAGGTGAAGTCATTTATTATAATATTAGATGCATGGAAAATTCAGTACACATTTCTCTCTGTCATTTCTAAATGTCATATCTAAAAAATATTGGGCAGTCGTGACATAGTGTATGATTTTTATTGTAAAAAACTCATCTCTTTTTTTAAAAGTGTATTTTAACCTGAAGGTATCAATTTGACTATAGATTTTTAGACATTACACAAAATTTTAGAGACAACATTTTTAGACATCACAAAATTTGGTGACAATTTTTATTACATTCAGTACTCAATGGATTATTTCTTTTGTCTGAAATGAGTTGCTCCGTTGAGCAATTCTAGAAAATCTTTATCTGGCAAAAATAAGCCTCTAGGACAAAATACCTCATTCTTATTATTAGGAGGTTTAATGCCTGAGGCTGATAAATTTTACATTTTATTTACCTATATGAATCTGATCATATCTACACCACACAAATTCTGGCTAAACTCATGTAATCTTTTACTCAAATAAAAATGTATAGGCAAAAATGGGGATAGCCCCTTTTTCCAAGTTCACCCACTGTTTAATTCCTTCCTCTTTTGTATTTGCACACAGATTTAATAGCAAGATAACTAGAGATGATGTTCAGATTCTATGTGTAGGAATAAATCCGATCTTATGTGAAACAAAGTCCTATTTTACAGTAACTTTTGCAGGATATTGGAAAACAGAGCTTGTTTACAGAATATGAGAAGGAACATTCTGTGATTAGGGCGAGGCGGACATCTATTCAACTGCTCTAATTTAGATGATTCATACGTAAGAGAACAATTTCAGCATGAAATAAGCAACATTTTAGAGATGAGAAAAACCAAACTGAAACTAAAAATGTTAGTCAACATGGAAGGAACTTATTTTTTCCATGTTATAAGCTAAAATATCAGTTATACCCTTATCCATAATTACATTCTTTACAAAGATGTTCTTTCTATCTCCCTTACTGCTTAAGAATTATTGAGTTTAATGCCTCTTAATAGTTCCTACTGCCAGTCTTTCTCTAAATTTTAATTCCTGAGAACTAACAAAAGGAAAAAAAATACATATTAATTTAAAATAAAATCATGTCTGTCCATGAGCTGCTTAATGAATAAATGGAAGATTTACAAATCCATAATCATTAGAATTTTCCTTTGGTTATTCTCAGCATGCTCCTGATAAAAATGATATAACTGCTATACTCCACTGATCATAACAAAATAGATATATAGCCCTGCACTGAAATGCTATCTGTGATTCTGTCACTTGTGCAAGGGATCATAATTATATGCTGCAGAAAATGAATTAATGGAATAAATGAAGTATGCAGATATCTGTCAACCCTGACAAACAACTTTGCTGTTCAATTAGCATAACTCCATCCTTTATCAAAGAACTGAGATTACTCATCACAGTTAAATGCTTTATTTATTTAAGATGCTCATTTATAAAACAGGTCTGGAGAAGTATCAATTTATTTTCCTGAAGCCTCTTGGTGATAGAAGATGGTGTGGTTATGTACAGAAGACAGTTTGTACATGTTTTTAATACTTTGGGACACATCTCTAATCTATACTGTTTTGTGAGCTGCCTCTTCACTCATTTACATGATTTGACATTCCCATGGCAACTACTGTAACTGCCAACATGGAAAAATACTAGTGGCATATTTAATGCATTTTAACTTAGCAGTAAGCACATCATCCCTTTTGGGGGCGAAATGCAGACAAATCAGGTGGAGCCTGCAGTGAGGAGTCAGAGAACATACCAGAGCCTGCACGGAAGGAGCAGACAGAAGCACCTTGTGGCTGCTCAAAGTCTCCACACCCACAAGCAGCTTTTCTGAGTATCTGTGCTTCAAAGCTTTGTAAAATGCCACTAGCAGATGGTTCCTAGAAAGAAGGACTTGAGGATAATTATAAGCTTGGTGTCAGTATTCACACGGGTTTTGGCCAGGGAGTGCTGCTGTCTGGGAGTGTGCAGAGAGCAGCTCACAGGAGAGGGCTCCATGCATAGAAATTCTCCCTCGCCTGAAAGCCTCCTGTCTCTGCTGCTCTCCAAGGAAGCTACTCGACACAAAATGAGTTTGAAGCACCAGTCCTCGAATAAAGGGCACACTGAATGGATATCTTACACTGAAGACCTGAGTAAGGGAAAAAAAAAAAAGTGAAGGCAAGAGATGAGATAAACATGACCTTCTATAATTTAAGAATCAGAAGTTTTAAAGACTTCAGCGAAACCATGAAAATGGTCTCATTCCTGGTGTCCATTGGCCTATCTTCAGGTCTGTATTTTGTGTCTCTCCCTGCCAGTAGCAAACACAGTGGGAGAGAAAAAAAAACCAAACCAAAACAAAATGGCATAAGGTGATTTAAAATAAGGACATGAATCTACATTGAGGTTTCAAGATAGATAGCAGGGGAAAATTATTTCTACCCATATTAGAAAACAATTTGTTAGAATAAGTTTGAAATAACTTGTAATCATAAATCAAGAACACTATTATGAAAAAAAGAGAAAATAGGGCTAACTCTTTAATACCAGAATAGTACTCAAAGACCGTCGCTCGTGAAATGTACTGGACCATTTCTACCATTTCTTTTTATCCTCTGCCGCCATCTGGTGGCCTTTTAATTCAAAAGTCTCGAAATAAACATCTCTAGATGAATCATCTACAGAACCCGAAAAGTCGGGACCTTTAAGAAAAGGTTGACAAAACAATCTTTGGGTGGAGCAGCATACTTTCAGGGAAAGGACACTGGCAATAAGTTAAAACTCTGCAGTTTTTGTACGTAAAGATCATTTAACCACCCACAGAAAAGTGGAGGATTCAGACCAGCAAGGAAAGAGTCATTCCTTCAATGTGGAAATTAGGAGTTTATGTAAAGACACTTGTAACATTTCACCTCCAGAGGTAACGGAGAGGAAAAAGGCAATTCAAGGCAGCTCCAAAGGCATATACTTCCTTCTGGAAAAGAGATGTCTAAAATAAATGGGATTAATCAGACTAAATTTGGCTGTGCCTCATCCTGTGCATTGCCTATAAAGCAATCTTCTGGGCACCTGACATTTGAGTAAAGTCACTTAGAGAGCTCACCCCACCCCAGCCAAAACATCAGACCTTTATAGCACATCTGTGTGAGCACATATCTGGCATTCATTTAGCAAATAAATATCAGAGGAGACAACTTATAATGCAAAATTATTAATATTATTTTGAGCTGTTAAAAGTATGACTTTTTTAGCACCTGTACAACATCAGATAGAAACACTTCTATCTCACTTTCAGAGGTGATATTTTTTCAAACATTCAGATTTTTCAGATATTTTTCAGACAGTGAAAAATACATGTTCAGTTAAATCGAGGCATCAGGAGTAATATCACCATAAGACATCATAGGCTGCTTTTCTCCAGCCTGCACTGGTAGAAAGGAATTTTGCTGTACTCTGCCATATTTATATTCATGGTCACTGCTGCAAGAGAATGAGGCTGGCCAATTGTCACAGTAGCCCATATTTTTGGTTTAATCTCAGTGTTTTCTGCTTTGACCTCTGGGACAATGAAAAGTGGAGGAGATCTTAAGAATTGGTTTCTCCCTGCCAGAGGAGGATGCTGACCACACAAATGCATCGTGGAAATGCTTACGCATTTCCAGTTGCCAGTCAAATTTTCTCCTCAATCAGATAGAGGATATTTGCTTGCTTTCTTTGCATATGTGTGTAAATATGTTTCAAAGACACTAATGGTCAATGGAGAAACAACTAGAAGTTTTCTTCTTGAAAGACAGAAAAATACATCCACACATGGATTGAAGAGCCTTAGTTTGGACAGAATTATTTTGCTAGAGAAAAGTAGCTGGTGCTCTTGTAAATAATGAGTTGAATTCAGAGTCAGCTTCTATCATCACAGATCCAGCACGAAAAATAATTAATTGAAAAAAGAGGAAAAGGAGAGAAAATGCTAGAGAAACAGATTTAATGGCTATAAGAGAAGGAGACAAATGGATGATTCCTGCAGCAAAGAGACCTGTGACACCTTTGAGTAGGGAAACTGTTCCAAAGCTCAACTGGCTTCATCACACCATTATCCACCATTTATGGTGGTGGTGGCAGAGGATGAAAAACACAACCTACAAAGTAATGAGTATATGTAGTTTCACACTTTCACATCTCCGACCATGCCTAAAAGGCATCCAAATTGGTTTCATTACAATTCACTGATAAGAAGACAGTCAATGAGTGAGCGAAAACAAAACTGGTCTGGAGCTAGTCAAAATCACTACAAGCTTGGATGAGATGCTAGGTTGATAGGAGATGATCTCTAAGCTCAGCAGGATTAATCTGAATTCAGAACACAGCAGGAAAATTGCTTTCATTATTTCCTGGCATTCTAACAGATGGATACACAAGAAACTTTCTCTGGTAGAAAACAGGAAACATAACCCAAACAGTCTTGGGTAGAAATCTGGATTATTTTCTTTACCTTTAACTTTGCTGCTAGCTGTACAAAGGTCCTCCCTTTTTTATTTCCCTGTGCTAAGTGCTAATCTGCTCTCTGGTTCCTACTTTTGCCAATTGTTTCTTGGCCAGTTATTTTTCATGTTCAATTTAGAGTGGCACCATCTGTCTATCAAGGAACTTCCCCTCTCGTGCTGTGTAAGAGCAACCATCCTAATATCTACCATATAGGGAATCAAAGATTTAGCTTGGAGTTCCTCCAGTTTTCTCAGTAGTGTTCTGAAAAAAAATCATTCAGTCTTGATGACCTTCTGCTCATCATGCTACTCCTAGTCACAGTTCTTTAGAGTGAAGCTTAATAAAGAACAATCTGCCTGCATGACTGATACATATTTGAATTAGGCTGAATTGTCATGATCAGTCACATCATGGGAAAAACTGAAGTACTTGGAGCTGCTGTGAAGCCTGATATGGAAAAAAATTGTCTGACTAAGAGGTAAGAAAACTTGTTCTTCCCACACCACTACCTAAGGTTAATTTCTGCAACATATAAAAATGTGTGAGTTCTTATGGATCACACAGGATAAAGAATACTTTTGTAATCTTGTCATTGCAGAAACTCAAATGTTAAATCTAGAAGAAATATGTTTCCTTCTTCTGGTGAATTACTTGTTACTTTAAATATTTCAGTTGTTAGAACTTGATTCTCTTTTTAATGCTCTGAAATTATATAATAATTTACCATGCCATGTTGTGAACCCTGATTTAGGATCCTGCTGGCTATGCCAATTTGTCATGAATTAGGGATTTAGATTGCTCAAAGAATCATTGTCAAAGGTAATAGCAAAAGTGGAGTTTTCTGGAGTGTCTTATGAGAATAAAATGTCTCAGCAGGTTAGCTGAATTTATATAACAGTGCCACAGATCATGTCTTCCTAGGAGCTTGTCACTTTTACACAAAGCAAGCATTCTTACGACACAAAATGAGTATGTGAAGGATTTTTAAAATTTTTTTTATAATTCTTCATTAAAACACACACACACACATATATATAAAAATCAAAAGCAATCAGCAATGTGAAAAAAAATCAACGGAAAAATTCCCTGTAAACATGGCCCAACCTCTCCCCCTTAATTTGGTTTGAATTTGCATTGTTGCCTTCAAAAATTGTGTGCATTAAAAATGCAATATTTAACATGCAGGTAATAGATGTATGCGATAATTTTCTGCAATAAGTTATTTGGTTTTGTGATATCACACATTTTGTTTGCTCAGCTCGCTTTACTGACAAGCACCAGAACATCTGAGCGTCTCCTAATCCCCTTGCATTGTTTGGATGCACAACTGAAAAGTAGGGAAATATTATTTTTCAAGTTTTGCAGATGATGACAGAAGTAAAAAGTAGTTACCCTGTTATCAGTCTTTCTTTTTTCTGTCACTACTCATCCTGTTGAATGTGCTGATTTGTCTGCTAGCAATACATTCCGGGTTATAAAAGGTATAATAATCAGAAACACTACTTAGAATGAAAAATACAACATAAGTAACAAAGAAGTCATTCAAATATACACACACAAAAAAAATCACTCCCATTAGACAGTGAAGAGAGACAGGGAGATTGAGCTACGGTTCAAATTACTGATGCATTAATATGCTAATATAATTTTTTTTCTCATATGTATTCAGTTTAGGTGAAAGTATGTTATTAAAGCTGCAGGGCACTGAGCAGTTACTAAAAAGAGGCTAAGTAGGCCAAAGGAGAATTTGTAAATATTTTTGAGGTAATACATAAAAGCTTTAATATAAATCTAGAAGAATAAAAGCACAGGGATCTATCTCAGTACAGATGTTGCTGATACCAACAATTTACAAAAATACTGTTAAAAAGTCCAAATAATTCTGAAAAATATAAAAAGCAGCAGCATAGAGTAAAATTCAGCTTTTTAAACTTCTGTTTGATCTACATCTTTTAAAAGGCAAAAAAAAAAATTAGACTCTAAGGACCAGACACAAAATGGAATTGCATCTGGGAATTTAAAATTAGTCTTGCGTGGACTTTGCAACCTTCCATGCATGCTTCTGTCTGGCCCTAAGGGACTTCTTCTTTGAGCATTTGTGTCCATTTATCTTCTGGCTTTCCAGAATTTTTCCAGTTGCACTTCAGTCTTCATAATGCTGAGCAGTTTCACGATTGCCTTATGCCTACACCTAGACAAGATATTCCTCTTCCTTTTATCAAGGACTTCTTCTGACTGGCAATTTGAGCAAAACCTTGCCCTACAAATGTCCTCATGAAGGACAGTAGCCAGGAAGGCTGGCAGCTCTTTTCATTGGTGAGACCCTGGAAAATGCTGCCTGAAAAAGTGGTGAATACCCATTTCTGGAAGTATCCAAAATCAGGTTGGATGGGGCTCTGAGCAATCTGGTCCACTGAAAGGTGTCCCTGCCCATGGCAGGTGGGGTTAGAACTAGGTAATCTTTAAGGTCTCTTTCAACCCTATTCATTATATAATTCTACGATCTTTTTAACTGCACCTCAGGTCTTTAGAGTATGAAATCAGAAGAAGTTCCAGGTAATGGAGAGGAGAGCAAAATAGGGTGCTTCCTGGATAGTCATGTGGCAAATTTGGGATTCCACTTTAAGGGACAAGGGTCTGCAACAATATTCAACCCTGCTGGGGGTAAATCTGCACTTTGAATCTGGAACACTGCTTCGTCAAATGATTTGAAGTTACTCTTAATACACGCATGGGAAAGCACTTTCAAACAAGGTAAACCTTGTAAATGTTTGTCTCCTACACTGTGTTTTACAAAGGCTATAGGAGAACTTACAAAAAAGGTTTCCTATTAGCACCCTTACTAGGAAGGAAGGAACAGACCTGACAGATGTGTCTGCCCCTATATCATCCTGTTGGGCATAAAATATGATCTTTGTTGTAAATCAGTTGCTGCAGAAGAGAAGTCCTTTTTTCATTTTATTTTAAGGAAGGAAAAGCACTCTTCTTTTCTCCTCAATTAATGGCAAGAGACTAAAAATATCAGTGTCATATATTCTCTAGTAAATAATTCACTTCTTCAGGAACATCAGTCACTGGCTGAGCAATCTGCAATTTCTCTGGAACCTAGACAAAAAGAGACTGCTCAGCTGGAATGAGGGCAGCAGGCAGCTGTCTCATATTGATCTCTATTGTCTCAATATGTATCTAAGCACTATTTTTTATTCATCTTTTATTCTTTATGTGCTTTGGGGCTATTGCAGTAAAACCACCAAATATGCTTAGGGACAAAGATGCATTCAGATGGAAGATGGGAAACTGAAAGAGGTCTGTGGTCTCCCTTGTAAGATGTGTTTAGTAAATGGAAATGAGATATCTGAAGATCATCTTGCTCTAACTGCATTAATTTCAGTCACAGGACAGATAGGGTGATACAGAGGACATTTCATCCTCTAAAATAGGATCAGAATGGGATATACAGGACTTGAATATGCAGATGCGTGGCAAAATTATAGATATGCACTGAAAAAAATGCTATGAAAGTTAAGGAACACTCAAAGCATGATGATAGTTCCACTACAGGTCTGCAGGCTAAACAGGATAGAAACTTTTCCCTGCAATAAAACTCCAAATCTTCTGCTTTCAAAATCCCCGTATAAAATCTAAGTAGGTTGCATACAACCCAGTTTGGCTTTAAAAGAAGGTTTTAAAGTTTCTCTGATGTTTGTTAGCTCTCCAAGTAATGCTTGGTTAAACAGGAATGAGTAAAACAAAGCAGAAAATAACCATTTCATTTCAAAGGATATACACTTTACCAGAATGTGATGTGACACACTGCCGTGTTCCATTGGATGGACCGGCTGGAACATACTTTGCCTTGGGAGTTTCTAAAGTGAACAGAGAACACAGGTGTTTTCATCTGAAAAGAATTCATCCAGAATTCATCATGTGTAGTAATTCCTTCAGAAGAAAGGTTGACAGTTCTCCTGAGAGGCAAAAATCTGTAGAGGAGTGTCAGTCCCCACCATGTTTTGTTGGGGCTCTTTTTAACTAGGTAATACATACTTTATTCTTCAGTTTATTTAAATGAGGATGTTAAGTTCCTGCAAAGGTTCCACGCAAGGACAGTCAATTAGCTACGTTAAATACAAATTATAGGTCTTATGTACTTCCAAATCTGTATGGCTCTGGGACCATGCAAACACTGCTGTCAGTTTTGGCCTGTGAATACATTCTCCCTTGCAACATACACAGCCTCTTTTCACAGCCGAGTCCTGTAGTTCAGCTGGTTCTGGTAATCCCAAGCTGTTTGGAGAGTCTGCCTTTCTGAGCACTTCATGTTTATTTCTATAGCTCAGGGATGATGTGGCAGTAAACACAAGAAATGCAGGGTCTGCAAGAACATCCTGAAGGGATAAATGCTGTCCTAACAGGTAAACCCAGAAGAAATTGAAGAACTGCAGAAACAGAAGTTTGCATGTGATTTCATCATAGTCCCAAGCGCACTGCTGGAGTTCTTTTGTGTATCTTTGTCTCCTTGCAGTCAATATGGCTAAATAGTCAATACTGCCCACATCTTAGTGCTGTTTTATAGTGCTCTTTTGTTTAACAAACAAGGATTGTCACTTCCTGCCACTTCTGCTCTTCCTCTAGGATATTTTTCATGTGTCAGTAGGTAGGCAGGAAACTAGAGAGCTACATGTTCTGTTGACCAGGAACCCAGGTCCCTTTTCACAGCGCTACTTTCCAGTGTCTCATTCCCCTGTATGCACATACACCTTGGGCAGTAGCCCTGCCCTTTTCCTCTACTTTCAGGGTCCTCCTTCTCCCCCTCCTTCAAAACTGGGACAACGGTTGCCAGCTTCCAGTCATCTGGGACCTCTCTGAATTCCCAAAACCAATCCAAACTCACCAAGAGACTTTTAGCGATCCCATCAGGCCCCACAGATCTGTAGGGATCCAGCTGGAGCAGAAGATCTCCCACAGTTTCAGGGTTGAGTTGATCTCATAGCCATGGTGCTCCAGCTGAGGACACTGAGACTCCCTTGGTCTGTCATCTGTGTTGAAGACAGGTAAAGAATATGTTAAACACCTCTGCCTTGTCCCTGTCCCTGTTTGTGAGGTGACCATTCTCACCCTGTAACGGGACAATGTTATTTTTCACTGCTTTTTGGAATTAATAGATTTCAAAAGACTCTTTTTATTGTCCCACATATTTCCGATTAGCTTCAACTCCAGCTGAGTTTTGGCCACACAAATTTTCTCCCTATAGTGGCAAGCAGATTCTCTGTATTCTTACCACATCACCTGCCCTTTCTTCCTCTGGGCATAGACCGTCCTTTTTAGCCTTATTTTTAAGAGAAGATCCCCGTTCATCCAAGACAACCTTCTGCCTTGTCTGCTTGACTTCCAACATCAGAAATTCCAATTTAGGAATTTCCTGCTCCTGTGCCCTTAGGAGGGGATATTTATAAAGTGACCAGAACTGATGGACCCCAGAAAATGCAAAAATGTTTTCCCAGAGGACCTTACTCCCTAATTCTCTGAGCATCCTACAGACTCTTCTCCTTATTTCTAGAGCTGAGGTTTTGCTGGTACTTTTGCTCCTGTTAACAGAGATTTTAAACTCAATCACTTCTTGATCACTGTGGCCAAGACATCTGCCAATCTTTACCTCACTCACAGATCCTCTCTGTCAACAAGCAGCAGATCAAGGAGGGCATCCTTCTGAGTCGGCTCCCTTAAAGGGAAGTGGTCATCCAAGATTGTTGTGAATCTTCTGGCCTGGGCTCTACCAGCTGTGTGATGGTTCCAGTTAATTTCTGGCAAGCTGAAGTCCCCCACAAGGACTTCAAGGGCAGTTGACTTGGAAGTGTCCCTTAGTTCCTAGAAGAATAATTCATCAGCATCATCATCCCTAGGCTAGGAGGTCTACAGCAGACTGCCACGATGCTTGTCTCTTGATTCTCACCCAGAAGCTCTCAACTGTGCCATTGCCAACTGTAAGCT
>VZRF01008106.1:35448-78731 GCA_013396875.1 Vireo altiloquus | reverse complement strand
CTTCCAAATCTGTATGGCTCTGGGACCATGCAAACACTGCTGTCAGTTTTGGCCTGTGAATACATTCTCCCTTGCAACATACACAGCCTCTTTTCACAGCCGAGTCCTGTAGTTCAGCTGGTTCTGGTAATCCCAAGCTGTTCGGAGAGTCTGCCTTTCTGAGCACTTCATGTTTATTTCTATAGCTCAGGGATGATGTGGCAGTAAACACAAGAAATGCAGGGTCTGCAAGAACATCCTGAAGGGATAAATGCTGTCCTAACAGGTAAACCCAGAAGAAATTGAAGAACTGCAGAAACAGAAGTTTGCATGTGATTTCATCATAGTCCCAAGCGCACTGCTGGAGTTCTTTTGTGTATCTTTGTCTCCTTGCAGTCAATATGGCTAAATAGTCAATACTGCCCACATCTTAGTGCTGTTTTATAGTGCTCTTTTGTTTAACAAACAAGGATTGTCACTTCCTGCCACTTCTGCTCTTCCTCTAGGATATTTTTCATGTGTCAGTAGGTAGGCAGGAAACTAGAGAGCTACATGTTCTGTTGACCAGGAACCCAGGTCCCTTTTCACAGCGCTACTTTCCAGTGTCTCATTCCCCTGTATGCACATACACCTTGGGCAGTAGCCCTGCCCTTTTCCTCTACTTTCAGGGTCCTCCTTCTCCCCCTCCTTCAAAACTGGGACAACGGTTGCCAGCTTCCAGTCATCTGGGACCTCTCTGAATTCCCAAAACCAATCCAAACTCACCAAGAGACTTTTAGCGATCCCATCAGGCCCCACAGATCTGTAGGGATCCAGCTGGAGCAGAAGATCTCCCACAGTTTCAGGGTTGAGTTGATCTCATAGCCATGGTGCTCCAGCTGAGGACACTGAGACTCCCTTGGTCTGTCATCTGTGTTGAAGACAGGTAAAGAATATGTTAAACACCTCTGCCTTGTCCCTGTCCCTGTTTGTGAGGTGACCATTCTCACCCTGTAACGGGACAATGTTATTTTTCACTGCTTTTTGGAATTAATAGATTTCAAAAGACTCTTTTTATTGTCCCACATATTTCCGATTAGCTTCAACTCCAGCTGAGTTTTGGCCACACAAATTTTCTCCCTATAGTGGCAAGCAGATTCTCTGTATTCTTACCACATCACCTGCCCTTTCTTCCTCTGGGCATAGACCGTCCTTTTTAGCCTTATTTTTAAGAGAAGATCCCCGTTCATCCAAGACAACCTTCTGCCTTGTCTGCTTGACTTCCAACATCAGAAATTCCAATTTAGGAATTTCCTGCTCCTGTGCCCTTAGGAGGGGATATTTATAAAGTGACCAGAACTGATGGACCCCAGAAAATGCAAAAATGTTTTCCCAGAGGACCTTACTCCGTAATTCTCTGAGCATCCTACAGACTCTTCTCCTTATTTCTAGAGCTGAGGTTTTGCTGGTACTTTTGCTCCTGTTAACAGAGATTTTAAACTCAATCACTTCTTGATCACTGTGGCCAAGACATCTGCCAATCTTTACCTCACTCACAGATCCTCTCTGTCAACAAGCAGCAGATCAAGGAGGGCATCCTTCTGAGTCGGCTCCCTTAAAGGGAAGTGGTCATCCAAGATTGTTGTGAATCTTCTGGCCTGGGCTCTACCAGCTGTGTGATGGTTCCAGTTAATTTCTGGCAAGCTGAAGTCCCCCACAAGGACTTCAAGGGCAGTTGACTTGGAAGTGTCCCTTAGTTCCTAGAAGAATAATTCATCAGCATCATCATCCCTAGGCTAGGAGGTCTACAGCAGACTGCCACGATGCTTGTCTCTTGATTCTCACCCAGAAGCTCTCAACTGTGCCATTGCCAACTGTAAGCTCCATACATTTTTTTCCTACCCTGACAAGTCATTCTTTAAGTCAACAAATGAGAAATGTCACTGGCTGATGCTTTGAAAGTAAAGGAAAGAGGCACATGCAAAATCAAAATAAAACCCATGTTGTCAAAGCCCTTCTTCTTCAATGTCTTGCTCAGTTTCAAATGACATGCAGTTACCAGAGAGCAACAGCAATGGTGGAGGTTGTGGGAACATAAATAGCAGAATAAATAGCCAAATACACATATCTGTATATACACAGAACAAAAAATACAGAAGTAAAAGAAGATAGCAAGAAATAAAAATAAATACTTTCTTTAAAAGAGATATGCCGAACTTAATCAAAGAGAAAATTTAATTTTTGGAAGCATTCATTATTATATGGTTGCTAGTTGTTTTGTTTGGGGTTTTTTTGTTAAAGAATTGTGCCCTAAAAAACTAAAATGAAATTTATTTTCATCAGTTCTACAGATGTTAACAACTTCAAGGGAAATTTGCTTTTGCTCAATGTAACAAATACATTGCAGATCACTTCTATTGCAGAAACTGTTTTTCATTATCATAGACTCACTATTTTAATAAAGTGAAAATTCTGTTATCATTTTTTCTTTGCCTTAGACTAAGATCAAGTTCTTGAAACATTTCCATACTGCTTGCTGCTTTAGTCAGTGAAACCTGTCATTCCTGCCCACCACAAACAGAAGGCAGGACTGCTTGTAAGCAGGTTATCTATAATCTATGCATACATATACCCATGCTAATTATTCTTTGAGGTATATCATGTCTATATGATGTACTGCAAAGAATGGTGCATGACTAATTTGCTTCAGAAAAATGTCTCTGTCCCTTTTCAGGAAGACATTAAGTCTGCTTAAGTGACTTACCTAAAACCAAAGTAACATACATGTAAACCTGCTCAGATCTCTCTATTCTCAAGTGCCAGTTTTCTTTATTCTGATAAATGCTTTAGAAAAAAAAGAAATTAAACCCCCTCTATTGGCACTTCAAGGAAAACATGTCTTCAAGAAGGGTGTTGAATTTGTCCTGTTTTCCTACAAAAATACGGAAAAATATTTTTCATTAAGCCATCTCTCAAAATATTCATTTATAGAGTTAGTTATTTTTTACCTTATTTTAAAGATGTGTTGATAATTACATGTCATATTGACCTGTATAATGAACCAATAAGATTCAGACTGTTGCTCTGCTGCTGCTGTGAGCTTGCCACTGTGACACACAGCAAAACCATCTTGCTGCTTTTTTAGCTCTGCAACCAAAGTTAAAGGAACATTCCTTGAGGCAAGAGTTAGAAGTGCTCTTTCAACTCAGTCCTGTATTCACTTGAGAGTTATTCTTTCCTGATTTTCCTTGAGTTTGGGTTATTTATGGCTTTGTTTTTCTTTCTTCTGTGCCCGCTTTTGCCCTATCCATTCTTTTCTCCTGTTCTCCTTACAATTTTTAAGAAGTGTTGTGATGACACATCAAGAAATTGCAGAGATCCCATTCTCTTCTTCCAAAATACAACCCAACCTGTCAGTCAAATAATCAGGTAAATCAGATAATTCTCTTTCCTTCTGAGAACTCATAAAGGCTCATGTGAGGTTACTAATTAGAGATCAGACAGATAATCAGTTCTCTCCTTTCTAGTTGGTTCAGAACACTTTTCGTACAAAGCAGGTTTTCTACCTAAGCTTTAGATTTCTAGAGACTTTTGTTAATTTTCAGTCCAGTATTATTTTCTGAAATCTGGAGGTTCTGAAGCAACATTCATTTTGGACACAGAGCTTTTTAGTCTGTGCAGATGGAACCATTGCTTCAGATGTTTGTGTTTATAAATAAAGCTGAAAAAAGAAACAATAATACCCTTTTGGAACAGGGCTTATTAGCATTTTGATGACTTCTTTATCCTGGGAATAGCCTTTTGCTTTTGGCTTCTTCCTTCTCCATCCCAAATCTGTCATCTTTCTCCAATAATTAGAATTTATACTAAGCAATCAAGTTCAGGTTGTCAAGGCAAAAAAAGAATAAAAATTAATTATACTATGTTCTCCCTGTGGATAAGAATAGCATATATATTTGTTTTATAAATCATGGTTTTAATATGTAAATTACCAGGAACATCAGACTGTGAAGAGTGCATTAAAAGCTCTAAAATTTCAGTTTTTCTAAAGCCATAAGTAATTTTCTATAGGAATAAAACTGAGAGGGTGAGGGGGACAAAACCTATTTGCCTATGTGAAATAAAAACTAATAACAATGATTTATGAGAGCAGTTGGACTTGCAAATGAGTGAGGCAGCATTCACCAAGCCACAACCATGACAGGACTGCAACCAAATAAATAATAAATACTCTCAGATTCCAGATTCCAAGTATGTGATACAAGCAATAGAAAATTTATAGCATTAATTGAGTTGATGCAATAATATTCTAATAATATTTCTGTTATTATGTAAATCATGATAATGTGAAGTTATTCACTCCTATTCAGTATCTTTAGTAGTAGTGGCCAATGTCATGTATTTTTGCCTCTCATTATTCTATTTTATTCAGTACAGTAAAAAATACTTTAAGGGATAACTTTAGACTTCCATGTGTTTCTATAACAAAGGAAATATACTTCTTTTAACAGTTCGGCATAGCTTAGCAGGTGTTAGAGGCATGTGGCAAATGAATGTGAGACTCACAAGCTGAGATCAAAATGAATGTTTATTGCAGAGCTAAGACAGTACTCACACACTTAGAGTGAGAATCTCTGCTCAGTCCTTCGCACGCAAGCCGGCTGCAGGCCTGTAATAAATCTGTCAGCCTGACAGTTTGCTAGTTTCCTCAAGGTTTGCAGGCTTCCAAGAAAACAAGATGCCTTTCCTGCTCTCAGATAGTGTGTAATCTACTTTACTCCGTGCTTCCCAGGAATTTTCTGCAGAGTCAGGCTTGTTTCTTTCTCACATAGGCAGAATAAGTAGGGCAAATTAATGTATTTTTCAAACAAAAGTCAGGAAATCCAAAATCAACTCACATTTAGAAAAGGCACAATACTAGAAGGAAGCAAAGCTCAAACTTTCATTGTTGTAGTTTTTAAGATTCCAAAGGCAGCTGCTCTGACGCAGTGGATGGAAAGCCTCTGAATTTTCCCTTGTAGTATGCTCCATATGATTTCAAATAGCAGAAGGCACTTTGCTGAAAATTGAAATAGCTAAAGAAGTGAAAAAGCAGAATAATTCACACCGCTTTGAAACCCGACTTTCACACCTTGTTTCTCAATTTACTGGTTCCTCAGACCCTCAGGTCTGGTGAACAAAGTAAAATAGATTTCCACAAAATACTAAGAAAAATAAATATATTCTAGAAACTGAAACTCTGGTTTTCTAATCTCAGTGCTACTATCTATCTCTGCTACAACTCCAGGCAAGCAGATTTGTCTTAGAGAACTTTGAGGAGTGGGGGAAGCCAAGAAAGATGGTGAAATACTGATTTTTGCTAGCTCACTTGTTCTTTCTAATGAAGATATTGATTGACTTGGTTCAATGCTTCAAAGCTGTGCTGTATCACGCAGTGTGTTTTTCTTTTAACAGAAGACAGTAGTTATGCTAAACCTTTTATTTTTCTTTCTTCTGTTAATTAACACATTATTACTTTCTTTTTCGCATCTATCATAGCCACTATCACTTTGCCAAGGCAAACACTTTGCTGAAACAGTTTAGCAGTTGGGTCCCTAAGATATACAAAAATATAACTGAAAAGAAATGAAAACCTCTAGGAACATCCAGAGAGAATTAGTCATGGAGTATTGTCTAACATTTACAGCCATTCTTGATGGCATACTTGGTTATTTGCTTTCAATATTTACACACCAAAAATATTTTTTTAAAAAAATGTGTATTATTTTATACCAGAGTCTAAAAATATTTTTGTCTATAAATTCTTATAACTCTAAGCTGATCCTTTTGACTTGGACAGCGTGTATACGGTCTGGGCAGACACACATCATGTGGAACATATATCTGCATCTCTGTCTTCTGTCAGGTTCTTGGGCTCTCTGTCACTGTCTGCAGCCAACAGCCTGACACAGAGAACTTAACACAACTTTAAAGTGCAGTCTTTATTTTCTGAGGAAAAACATAAGCAACAGACGTTATGAGAAACGTATATGAACTATGGAAATTCATTCAAAATTTCCAAAAAACAACATTCGGGAAACAAGTTCCACGCATCGGAAAGGATGAGAGAAGACAGAAGACAGTGAGCAGCCGAAATGAGTAACTGCTGGAAGAGTGAGGATTCTGGCAGGCAGCATGGGAACCCCAACAGGTAGGCAAAGAGCCAGAGACACAAAAGCTCTTCCTTGCTATGCAGAATCACATTAATCTGCAGTGTTAGCTTTCAAATGACTAGGATGCGTTTGGAGAATGAAGATACATGACTGTCACGTGAATAATGCTCTGTGATTAGTGCAGCATGTAATACATGTAACTTCACAGAGATAAGGCATGGGCTCTCGTACATGGAGTACAGTCCCAATGCAAACCCAAATATTTTCAGATGCACAAAACATGTCTGAGAATCAGTAAAGATAACATGTTGTACCACATCTAAATTATTTATTAATGACAAAATGAAAAACCAGAGAAGCAACAGAAGCATTGGATATACTCTAAAAATTAATCAGAGAATATAAAGAATAGATACTAAGCCACCCAAATTTTTCTCCAGTTCCTATACCTTATTTTCATTAATTAAAAAGCTTAACTGTTTATACACATTCTCTGTTTGTTATTTAATTTCAATACATGCTCCTAACCAAGAAGTTTTGTGTGTATTGCAGTCTGACTACACACACAAAAAGGGTAGGATGCAAAATGAGTTCTACCCTCTATCTCTGTCATCTTGTGGATAGCATTTTTCCCTTGTGTATTCAGTATGCTAGCCAATAATATGAAACATTCTGTCCATGTTAGGTATTTTGTGCTTAGATGTTTTGGAGGTTTTTTGCCCCAAAAGGGAAGCAGCACTGCTCTGCATTTATTGCTGGTTTTTTAAAGGACGAATGGAATACTTTAATTTTTAGTTTTAAAAGGTAGTATTGTGAAGCAACTGTTGTTTATATGAAGGCTGAATTGCAGACCACGCTCAAGGACTGCTGACTGCACAACTGAACCCTAGGAAGTGCTGCAATGCTATGGGTGGATGAGCACAGAACTTGTTCCTATCTGGGCAGTTCACATCCAGGAACTGATGTTCCAGCCATGTCCTCTGGAGAGAAGCCTTGAAAGTCCCATTGCCTCTATCTCTAAGCTCTGATTTGTTACAACTACTAGCATTAGATCCCAATTCTTCTAGCCTTTGCCTGGCTCTGTGCTATTCTTTGATTCTAGGGACTGTGTCCTCTAGCATATTTCTACAGTTCAACATTTTCTGAATTGCTGAAAGGGCTCATCAGTGTCTGGTTCTGCCAAAAACCTTAATGGTGCTAAGAGGTTCAATTCACCCGCAAAATTATTTCCTAGTCAGAAAACAGAAAACTAATGAGACATGCCCTGTTGGATCTCCTGCACAAAGTTATCCCATTATCACTGAGAGAAGAAAATACCATGGAAAGTCACACTGAAATATCCATCACTAGTCATTGTCCACAGGGCAGGACTTAGGAATGTAAATACTTAGCTGAATTTTGGTCATCAGAACTCTTAGAAGAACAGCAGTAAAATTAGGATTCACTATTTTTCAGACCAGGCACTCTGGTCTTGTTCAACATCACCTAACAAAATCTGTGGAAAATTTATTTGTTCTTTTTGCACGATATACAACTGAGTTCCACATCCAAACAGAGCTGATTTCGGTGGTAAGTTGTGAAATTTATCATACTGTTTTCACAAAGAACAATTTATACATTTTCCACTTTTATCTCAGGGAATATTAAAGCTCTTGAAAGAGCCATGGCTTTATTCATAGTCTTTTGAAGATGTAGGAAAGCTTAGTATAAAAGTGTCTCAAAGGAACACGTTTTAAGGTAGCAGGTGTTCTGAGTACTAAATTTATTATATGATTTCTATTTGAATTAGGCTGCAACATGGTGAAGAGCAAGTGCTACAGGTGTTTCCTGTTAAATTGAAGTGTGCTGAGACATTTAAGGAGTTGAGCCATGCTAAATTCAGACTGAAATCAGAATTAGCCTGGATGCTTTTTTTATTTTTACAGCTTTACTGTATCTTGGATGGTTACTTGAACAGATTTCCTTCTGCATTTTTCAATCGCATAAAGTTGGTATCAGACTTTCGAAGCTATTACAGGTTATATTTCGGTAACTACTTAGACCACTCTGAGAAATTTGTTTCATATTTTCCTATTTATTTTATCTCATGTTCCAAAAGTTCTTGCTATTGTAACAAGGAAAGAAGAAATATGAGTAATGCAGTCATCCAGAAAGGACCAGTGGATTGTAATAGAAAACTTTTTCCAAGTACTGGGGAAGGCAAAAAGACATGTTACTGCTCAGCTTCTAAGCTGCTAAACCTGCCCCTTGTTAACTGATGATATAAACTATGGGGCAGTGGCTGAAATACAAAAATTATATTTCATATACTTAATGCATTTTTGGGCCTGTAAAATATTAAGTTTTGTATTTCTTCAGTAAATAATTTGTTTTTGCTGGAACATTAGATCAAATTTTTAGATTTTTTTTTTTAATGTGCAATTACAACTCAATGTGAAATGAAACAAAAAAAGCCAGATGATTAAATAGAATCAAGCTGTTACATTTGCTGCTTTGGAAATATGAGTATCATCTGTCACTGTATAAAAAACTGTTATGAAAAGATGTGCTTTCTTCAGACTGTTTGTTCTGAATAAACACAAAGGATTTGAAGTTTATGAAAAAATACCTAGCATGGTTAAAAATTATCTGTTATTGGTAGGAAGTTCACAGTAAAGTAAAGCAGGAGCACATTAAATAATCTCTATCATTGAAGACATGCAGGACTTGAATGTGTGATTTTCACTGAAGGATAGATTTCTTTCAATATAGGCAATGAAATCCCATCAATCTATTCCAGGAGATTACTACTTTTTGCACATTAGTTATGCTTACAAATATACTTCATACTTTCTAAGCATTTTGCAATTGTTTTACCACAGGTATGATTCTATAGTCTTTCTATGCATCAAGTTCTTACTCTATATAGAAGGGTTTTAAACTTAATGTCTTACACAATTGGACATACTTTGAATATTGATTGATAAATAGTTTCCTATTAATCATGTTTCCATGATTAATGGCTACATGATTTAGGTAGTTATTCGGGCTATATTTAGATTATATAATAATGGTCATATATATATATTAGAACATGTACTGATAACTGGCCTATTATTTATTTTGTTCAGTTTTCTCAATGCTTTCTTTTTTTCCCCTTGGGTATTATTTTCAGAATACCTGAGTAAAAAACCCAAATGGATGCAAGAAGAAAAGACATGAAGCAAAAGATGTAGAAATGGAGAAACAATGAACAGTGGGTGATGGAAGTTAGGGGGTAAAGCGCAATCTAAATCTTTGCAAAGGAGGCAGGTGAGGCTAGCATTGATCCTACTTATGGAGACAACAGGGATGGAAACAAAACTCTAGGACACTAATAAAATCTTAAGCAGAACACAGTCTTTTTCATTAAGTTACTGACGTAGGAGAGAAATGTACACAGATCACACGCTGGATTTGCTAGAAAAATAAGATCTTAATTTTAAATGGATCTTGGCAAGTTTGGATGTAAAAGCTGAAACGGTCGATAATGATCAAGCTGTTCCTAAGGGCTGCAGAATGCCATCACCATGTCGTTAGCTGCATCCTCCTGGCTCTCTGAGGAGCCTGAAAGACAAATGCAGCCTTTTCATCTCCCAGTTTCACTGAGAAACTCTCTTCTACATTTTCCATGGGATAACAAATCAGCAGGTTTTTTGCTATGGAAAAGAAAGAAAAATTTTACTGATCTGAGCTAGATTTGCCTTGAGTTAATACAAAACCAAGCTTTCATTAATGTGTTTTGTGAACCAAATTCAACAGAAATCTTTGTCATTTCAAGTAGATGTAAAAGTTTCATTAAAAATCATCATAAACACAGGGTTCACCAGAACGCTAACCTATGAATCCTTTAGCCAAGTGACTGAGAATCTGTTGACACTATGGGAAGCTCATGCTGAGATTTGTTCTCTGCCTCAATTGGAGAGAACTGAGATGGACGCATTATGAATGCATTACAGCAAGGAATCAATGTCTTGGTCACCAGGCTGAAGGTGGAGCAAACACTAATGGAAGTTGATTTGAGGCTCAGGATCCAAGAAGCTGCAGTTTTATTTCCAAAGGACAGGTGTGTTGAGCTTGGTAAGTTATTGTGAGCCTTTAGATCTGTCAGAAAACAAGTGTGAAGTCTGAAACTTCACACGTGGATCCAAACTGGAATTGCCATAGTCTGGCCAGATCCAGCTGTACAGCACTTCTTACCTGATGGGCAGAGATTCAGGACAGGAAATTGAATATTATAGTCCCCAAATAACCCTTGCCTACAAAGCCCAATTGCTACCAATATCTCAGGAGAGACCTGTCTATATGCCAGTGGCATGGAATACATGGAAATGAAATGGCATACTCCAAACCTGAGCTAAGAAAATGAGTGAAAACACCCAAGAGTGAAAACAGTAGTTGTTCTGAATGTGAAAGCATCCTCAAACAGCACAAAAATGTTTAAATAATACTGCAGAGCCCAGTATCATATAATTGGGTGATACAGAGCAATTTTTTTTTAATACAAGTATTTCAAGAGACATGAGAAGGAGCAGAGATATTAAAAAGTACTCAGTGTAGGCTCAATCTTATTCCCATGAAGATTGGTGTAATTTTTTCAGTTATATTAAAACAATTTAAGCGAATATTTTTAATATCTACTCAAAGTGTCTGGTGATATGGAAGCAAGGAGGACTAGTATCTTCTTTTCAATGTATTTATATACCGGAGTGAATAAACTTTTATTGATATGGGCTTCAACATTCAACGTATTTTATAATTTTTTCAGGAGAGTAAAGTTTAGTGGTAGTATATATTTGCTTAGACTTTCATCGTTGCCTGAGAACATACTGCTGAAGTTGAACTGTCAACAGGAAAACATGAATAATTCCAATAAATCATTTCAAACCCAAAGAACAGATGGTACTGAGAAGCAGCATCACAGCCTGCTGTCCCTGAGGTTTGAGGAAGGTCCTGTAGCTCTACATGGAAAGCAATTTTATTTTGTTCACTTCATCCATTAGGCCTATGATTCCATATTTAAAAAAAAACCTGCCATGAGTTTGGTTAATTTCATTCAATCATGAATATTTTTTTTCCCCATTACATGAATACTGGTCTAAGCTGGAAACCAGAGGCAAAAATCTCTTTATGTAATGAATAGTATTATTAACACTTTTTCTGGCACTATATTAATGGTTAATTATTCATGTGTTTTCTGTATCCTATAGTAAGTCAAATCATGCTATTTAGGATACCATATTAACACCTCATCACCTCACCTCATGGCTAGGCTTCGCGAACGAAGATTTGGGAAGAGCACTACCCACGCTTGCTGCAAGCGCGCTGGTGGCTAAAAAGACCAATACGGGATAGGTAAATCCGGTCACAAAAAGCACACTGGAAAGTCTGCTTTGGCGATACTGGTGAGGAATGGTTCTTTCTGCGCTGTCTCTTCTTCATATTAACACCTACTGCTTTAAGAAACAGCAATAATAAAAAATTCTGTACAACTGCCATTTTGGAACTGATTAACTATCACTGGAGAAAACTTATTCCAAATTCTTGGTTTGCTCTACTGGGGAAAGGGTGAAATATAGGAAAAAACTGAAAAGAGGGATCTTTGATTATCTGAATTTTCCATCTCTTTTATAAGCAGCATCATCTGTTTTACTGAAGTGCTTATTCTTGTCTTCAAAAAATATAAAACCGAGGGGAGTGGTTAATTTACACTTCAGAAGTCAGCGATGGAATGAGAATGCATTTTTCAGATTAATTTCCTTTAATTCCTCGCAGCTGGCATAGAGATTAGCACCACACATATCTCTATAGATTAGCTAACCCCTTATAATCTGCCTTTCTATATGTATATGAAGGGAAAGTGAAGTTACCATCAACATCTTTATAAGAATAATTGTACCTTTGGGCACAAGATCTGATACAAGACCTTTAAAAGGAATTTAGTTTATTTTTTATGAGTTTGGGAATTTTTATGTCTCTTCTTGTGGTATCAAAAACTTGAGAAAAATTCTTTCGTAATCCCCTGCTTTCAATGTGATTATTTAATCAATATCCCTAGTATTTCAGTAATTAAGGAAGGAAGCATTTATAGTGGTTTGCAGTACAGCCCTTATAGAGGAGGGAGCAGGAAAGCTCTCTCTTTCTGTCACTTCTGTGCTGAGTCTTCAGTTTCATTCAATGCTTTCCGTGAAATAGGTTTTAGAAATCAGCTGTAATTTCCCTGATGTACTATATCATCTACCAGACAGAACTGCAAAGAATTGATCAGACGAAAGTAAATGAAAATTAAGAGAGTACGAGAACCCAGCTGGGATATATCTATTATTTTTCTTGCACAATCGAATATGTTCCATGTTACTTTTTAATACATTCCTGGGACAGAAATTCTTTCTGTAATATCAGAGCAAATGTGCAGACTTTCTCCAAGAACTTCGAAAAAGAAAGAAAAGCCTTTTACATTCATCTTTTATGGAACATGAACAGAATGTACAGATCACAATAGCCAAAAATAGCACATACTCTTAAATGAATATGTAATTTTCATCCTACACATATGCCACTTTCAAACCAGAGAGAAAATCTTCATGAAAGAACACCAGATGGCTCCAACTGATGTCTTCTCAGAGAGCTGCACTTGAAGGGAAAACCTCAAACAACATTTACTTAACAACAACACCCTCGATAGCTAACAAATCTCGCCTGCACTAAGGAAGAGCAACAAGAAACAGAGTCTGATCATTATGAAATTACATGAATACAAAACAGTGGGAAAGTTATTTTAAAAGGAGCTTGTGCTTTTCATATATTGGTTCTATAACTTTCCCTGGGAAAACAGATGGCCTATCTAACTGGTAGGAGGCAAAGGAAATGGAAGGCATATTGGAAAGGTTTGGACAACAGCCAAAGTAAAAATTGTAATTTTGATACCATAGAGTTGAAATGCAGTGCATAGAGCAATCACTTTATAATATCTAGCTGATGGCCTGCCTTAGCCTTAATTTCAAGACCTGGAACGTTGTAAGCAATAGATCAAATCAGGTATATGCTTGTGATAGGAACAGTTGATATGCACTTTCCAGCTGACATTATTTTCTTGACCTCAGTGTCCAACCCACTGACTTTCACACCAAGGTGAAGCACCTTGGCTTAGTGAGGAAGACACAACTTCTGGAATACAATATTCTTGTGAAGATGTTAAATATTGGTAGTAGTGCTGTACAGATGTTCTTCAGAAAAGAAACAATGGATAATCACCTGAGGTATTTACAGTTTAAAGCAACCAATAAGATGACTCAAAATTCCAGCTCACTGTGGCTCATTTTTGATTCTTTTGCTTTTCATATTCTGTTTTGAAGTCTAATGAGTTTCAAAGACATGCATTCCAAACAAAATATCCTTATCTAAGAGGTAGTGTTTCAATGATAGCCAGTTCACCGTATGTCTTCTAGGAAGGCATCCATCTCTCTTGATATTGCTCAAGTTCACTGCAGCTTTTCTGTTGACTGGGTAAAAAGGTCTGTAGGTATACGTGCATGCATCGTACTAACCTGTCACTAGCACTTTATGACTTAAATAGGCTATAAAAAAGTCAGTAAGCTCTGATCAAATAGTTAAAATATAAGGAATTCTACAGCATGTTTTTCAATGCTATATTAGTATCCCTCTGCAGTTAAGTCCAGTACTGCTAAAAAAATAGGAGGTTGTTTCTTCTTTTCTGTTAGTGAATATGTGCTTCTTTGCTAAATAGTATTTTCTGGCTCTTAAAGAACAGTGTTTGTTCAAATGCCCACTTGCCTTCTTCCTCTGGACAAGAAAGACTCTAGGGCGAGCAGTAGTCATGCATTTATTCCAGAGGTGATAAAGACTCAAATCCAGTAATCTTGGTTCTTGCTGTTACCATCAGTCAAATCTGGGAGGAAACAAATTTATTTCACAAATACACAAAATGTCCCACAAAACAAAATGCAACCAATCGAACAATTTTTTTCCAGGTATCAAAAGATGAAATTCGGTGAAGACTTAAAAAATACAGTCCTAATTCTAATCTATGTGCAATATCTTTATCCACAACAGTTGTGTGCCTGAGGAAGACAGATAAACAGTACTCTGGGTTGGATACAATTATTAATTCTTCCAGATATTTATCTGAATTATGATAAAGCAGCACAGACTCTTCAGCTTAATGCAGTTTTCTGCTGGGAGACATCACTATGTTTTGACACAGAGTACCTGGAATGAAGGAGCAATATGATATAGAAAGGAAATGTATTTATGTCTCAGCATTCTGAGACATAAATAAAAGGAGACAATAAATGAGAAAGAAAATTGCAGGGGGAGGAAGATGTTGAAGCTATAAATATAAAACAAAGGTGAGGAAAAGAAAAGAGTTAATTTTTCATGGTGGCAATTAGAAATAAGGAAAATGCTGCCAGTTTGGAACTGAGATTTAATCTGACAGCTCTATTCCCAGATAAAATACAATCACCACTGTAAAGCACAATATTTGTTCAATGCACAAATTATTAAGGAGCTAAATACAGATGATAAGTATTTTCTGAAGATTTTTTAATGAGCTTGAAGTTTTCAAGATATGTCATCTGCTTTATTTGTTGCTGATGGTAACTGTGATTTTCATCTTGTGTTGAGTTTAATGTTTTTGAGGAGATACTTTCAGAAGATTGCTAACACACAAAAGCAGATATAAGAGGTTACACTTTAAGATGGATTTTCCTTCCATCATTTTGCCATCTGGTAGTGAATTTGCATACTCTGAAGCGTTTGCTAGTTTCTTCCACATCTCTCCCATTATGAATACAAGTTACTGACTGCAGGCAATATAACTGCAGGCTGGAGCACATAACTACACAAAACCCAGACTGAGCCCCTAGGTGCCCTCTGGGGCCTATTTGGGACACTATGTTTTAAGAAAAACAAAATACAGAAAATGTGTGTTTCAGGAGCAGGGCATATGGCAAAGGACTTGGGCACCTTGCCAGCGCGCAGATTTCAGTTTGGATGTGGCCATTAGGTTCTGAGGTGAAAGGATTTTGTGTCTATGTTTCTAACATCCAAGTGCTGTAAAATGCAAGTACTGTATCCAAGGATGTTAGCTGACGTGTGCTGAGGAGCCAGCATCCCCTGCAAGGGAATGCTTACCCCTCAGACCCATATGGCTTTCCTCTACTCAAGCTGGTGTATCACAAGGCAGCAAGGTCACGCCTCTGCTAGTTTTTTTAGAACTGTCAGACAAGCAAAGATACCTTTAGCACATACTTACCTAAAATTAATTAGAAACAAAACAACCTAGAGTGCAAATATGGTATCACTCTGTAATAAAGATGGACAAAGTCTAGAACATTATCGCTTAGTTTGACACCAGTACTGGCGAAAAACAACAGACCAAATGATAAGGGAATTAATCTGGAAACACAAGGCAGTACAACTGCTAAATAAACAGCAACAGCATGAGCCTGCAAAGAGCAGGTTTTTCCTTATAAGTCAGAACAACTTTTTTATTCACAGCCTGGAAAGAGGGACCAAGCAGAGAGGTGGTACAAACCAGTCAGCAGAAAAATGGAGTAAACTTCAGAAAGACCTAAGAAAGCCAATTAGATAATATATCAGCAGATTATCACTGTGTAAAAAGTTCATGGAGGTGTGCATAGAAAGAAGCAATTTCACTTGCACAGATGGCTTTTGAGGTACAAATATCTTGCTGTGAGTGTCACTGTGAAGAGCTCAGTAGACCCTAAGTTAAATTAAAAAAACCCAGCCCCCAAACTAAGGATTATTGAACATATTCTGCTGCTATGCACAACAGCAATATCCAGCCTTTCTTCTTATTGTTCATATCTCTACATCCAACCTCAGAAGTTTCATTTTGATATAATAAAGAGATTTTTTACAGTCAGAACTATTCACTAAAGCAACCTCCCCAGGGATGTGGTGGAGTCTCTATCAACAGAGATTTTCAACTGGACAGTTGCTGGATAGGGTGCTAGATAGTCCCATATAGAATCCCTTGCCCACAAATGTTATAATGGATCATTTTTTGAGGTCTCCTCCAACCCAGGTGTTTCATCATTCTAATGTCTTCTTACTCACATGCCTTTAATTAAATTTTACTTTAACTTAATTGACTCTAGCATAAGGAACGGTGTTTTCTGCTTAAAACTGTAATTATTCTCCAACTCTTCTGACATTTCAAAGTTTATTAGAAGAGCAACTTTAGAACTTGACCCTGTCAAAACAGACATGAAATGACTATAATATATTTGACTTCAATACCTCCCTTGTTATTAATTTCTCTCTCAGTCTGAGAGAGCTTCGAAGAAATAATCCAGATACTCCCTATTTAATTATCAATCACCTCATTGTCACCTAATTGAAAAGTCATTTCTGCTGGCTATGCACTCTGTCACCTGAGAACAGACTGGCCTCAAAAAATGATCAGGACTTGCTTCTGGTAAGTGGGCAGTTGCTTTGGCCAACAGATCAGAAAGCTCCCCATCCAATCCCTCTCCCCTTTCCCACCATTTGTTGCTCACTCCAGAGCTGGTACAGAAGGTTGCCTTTCAGCAAGGACAGAAACAGTCAGCCACCACACTGAACACTGCAATCCCTGCCATGGCTTTGGTGCTTGACCAGCTGCAGCAGTGCCCGAGGCTGGTGGGTGTTTAATAGCTTCCCAACTCTACCAAGGCCTGCTGCTGCCTGGGTCTACAGGTGGGGACATTTCCTCAGTCCCAACATGAGGAAAAGGGACTTATTTACTGTGTGCAAGCACATCTGTGGAGGAGGAGATGACACACTCATTGGGAGTGAGCTCGGTATTAGCCTTACATCTTATTTACCCAAGTACGAAAATTTCTAATAGTGACATGAGGTTTACAGGGTTTTGTTGAGTTACCTTTTCTCACTGTTTTCCTCTTAAAGTGAGTAGTGCTTTCCAATAAATTTACCTGCTGATATCTGTATCTAAAGTCACTTTCCAGTTACTGGGGCAGGGGTTGGTATGTTTTAGGAGGAGGTCAGGCAGCTCTTATAATTATCAGAACTCCGCCGTCTGCAAAATAAGTGTTTAGACAGCATAACATATGCTGATCTGAGCCTTCCAGTTTCTAAGTGCAGATAAACAAGATGTCATAATAGTTGTCATGTGAAATATGACTCTTACCTTATACGTGGTGCACTAGAAACATCCAAACCTGGAGAGCCTTGTAATTTACTGAAAGTTTGGGTAAACAATAGAAGAAAATAAAATCACTGGAAACATCAGTTTTCCTTTACAGCTAGACTTTCTCTTGCAGCTTCCTTATCTGCACAGGGACCACTGTGGCTGAGAAGGATTTCGGCTCAGTGCATTAATAACAACATCTTCTGGGTGCATGAGGAATGCCTGGGTAACGGCACTGAGGACAGTAAAACTTAAGTGTCACTACAAGCATAGCAAAGGGATTTTTAATGCCATAAAGTAATAAACATAAGAAAATATGGGTTTTATCTTAGATGAATTTGACTCTCTTTAATCAAATCCTCTTTTTGAAGCCTTATGAAATCACAAGACAAAATGTTTGTAAAATTTCTCTTCATGGGTTTTTAATGGAGCAGTAAAAAATAAAATGACTGTAATATTAAGGCAAGTGTGTAAAGGATATACTTGACCTCTTTTATATTGGTAATTATCAGAATGAGTGTTTAGGGAACAATTGCAGAATCAGACAGAACAAAATATTTTGCCCAGTTTCTTACTAAGGCCACCCTCAAAGTTCCGCTACGTAACAGCCCCTCTTTCAATTTGATGACATCAGCCTCCCTGACAGATGGCTGTCTGGGCATATGGAGAGAACATGATGGATAGCCTATATTTCAAAAGGCAGTGATCAGTCTAGCAACGAGCTCCATACATCATCCAAGTTTTGCAGAAATGGCATAAATCCTTTTGTCCTCATTGTAAGCAGACTGATCATGTGTCAGAGATCAATGAGGAGGTTCATCCAGGTAGTTTCACACTTCACAGTTTCCTGGACAATTCTGTTAGTTATTTGGAACTGATGCCTTATGAGAGAGGAAAGAAGGAGTTTGGCATTTGAGGTAGTTGTCTGATGATACATTTCCATATGCTGCAATCTCTTGCCATACAGTGAGGAAGTGAATGTCTGTCTAGGTGATCTCAGAATCATCAGAATTTTCAGACGAGCATTTTCAGAAGTTTTGTTTCTTCTGTTTATTGCTGGCAACACTAAGACTAAAGGTGCTCTACAGACTGAAGACGACATTAATTTCCGAAAAAACCCCCACATTTTTATCAAGTGTCTATTTGGCTCCTCCAATTTACCATTTTACCATTTACCATTTCTGAGAACAATGACTGTGCAGTTAATTCTCTAATACTAAAAAAAATGTGTTAGCACTGTGAGCTATCCTTGGTTGCAGAAAAGGTGTCAAGGAGTTGAGATACGTTATAAATCCTTAAACAAGCAAGGTCATTCTCTCTTCCAGACACTGACCCGTCTCTTTCATAATCTGAACTGTGCCTTCGTGTACAGTTTTATGTGCTACCTTCTGAGCTGGTTAAGTTGTGATTTCTTAGTGTTTCTCTAACCTTTTCTGTAGAAATGAATTAGCAGTGTCACCACTGTATGCCATTGTATTTTGGAGTTTTTTAACCTGTTTTCAAGAAGACAATTATGATGTAGAAAGCTGATACTAACTAGTCAGTAGCAAGGTTCTGAATGTCCAAATCACCTTTGGACAGCAGACTGCAGGCTGGTTTTTCAAGGGCAGAGCTACATTATCCACCTTACCCCCATTCAGTCACATTATCTCAGGAGAGATAATAAGTTTCCCTTTTGGATGTGGCTGTAAGAGAGACTTGTGAATGCTCTGCCCTTGACAGCACAATTAAGGGCACATCCATGTGCAGTAAAATCAGGTTAGGATGACCCTGAGCTCACACATTTTCAGTCCTAAAGCAGTCATCCTGCAATGCTGAGGCATTCAGACTCACAAGATCAGCTGCAATTCTAGTTGAAAAATATGTATGCACCACAAAACGAACCTTTATGACAAAGGATTTCTGTTTTCTGTTGTTTTTTCAGCACACAGGATATTACGAGTGACTCGAAAGGAAAATGTTCCCTCCACACCTTTAGAGTGCTGGTTGGGACTGGAATCCCAGCAGGGGTTACAGTCTGCCTTACCAAGCTCCCAGTGACACATCCTGCTCATCCCCCCTTTTTCCAGATTGTTGGTTCTCCTATGCTGAGTCAATAAAAAGCTCAGGATTGCCAGACCCACTCACAAGCCCAGGAACAGCTGAAATAAAGACAGATAAATACTGTACGCGGTCCCATGACAATTTCTAAATGGGTCTTCTAACACTAATGATCTGCCCCTTTTGTCCTGGGTTGAAGTATATCCTATCACCATCATGAACTGTTGAAACCAGGTGAGGCAGTGCTCTCTGCCTCCCCCACTCTGGATTATCTTCTGTTAATGGCCCATCAGCACCTTGCCCATGACTCAGAGATAACTCCCTCCTGGACTATCTCCTGTTAATGGCCCATCAGCCCTTATCANTACTGCATTTATTTATTTCTTTTAATTTTTTCCCTATTAATTTATAATAATTCTGACTTGTGATCTCCCACTGGTTTGATTTCAAACTAATACACCCTTTACAATATCAGAAAGCTGCAACTTTTATTTTAACCCAAGCAATTAGGTTAACTATTCACATGAAAACAGGACCTTCAGTGTAGTTTTTTTTGTTTGTTTTTTAAAAAATTGATGCAGTCACTCCAATGAATCTCAGTTTATATACTCTAGTAGAACAGAGCAAAGAATGCTGGGCACCAAGCTGTCCATTATTTTCGTCTGCAATTTAGGAAAAGCAGTAGAACCTACACGTCACTGTTGTTCTTTAGGGACAGTCAAGAAGCGACATGACTCCAAGTTGATTCAGTAGGCAAAAGCCTTTTTATTAGCACACACTAGCTCTTTTATAGAGCTTCCTCCAAATGCCAATGACTGGTTCCTTGATTAACACCCCTCAACATCATAGGCTAATTACAGACAACACCTATTTCAAAACATCTAACAGAGGAAAACACCAGATACAAGATAACTTTCCCGGGCAGAAAGAATGTAAGTAATCTTTCTTACGGGCTCTGGCTGCACTGATTTTTGAAAATGCCTCTCTGACCAGGCTGCCAGCATCCATACCTACATAACTTAAAATGTAATGCTTCCAAACACAGGAAGAGTGTGAAATCTTTTGGAATGGTTTGTCCTTTACAAAAAATGTTGAGAATTTAGCAATCTAAATACATCTTAATAGGATCAGATTTAGTGCCAGTAAATCTTCTTCCACTGCTTTAACCATCTCTTTTTTTTTGTTGTGTGGAAAGGCTAAATTATTTGCTGAAGCAAGCTTTTTATAAACCTGCAGTAATTTGATAGCAGGGATAACCTCCAAGCCCTCTTGCTCAACAGAGACCAAGTTCCTACAATCCATTATCTGTCAAACAATTTCTAAGTGCTGCCAAGCAACTACTGTCTCGTTTTGTCTAGCCAACAGTCAGAAACAGACACCATGTGCATCTGTTCCAAGCACTGCATATGAGATAGCATCAGCTATACTTAACTGTTGCCATTAGCAGGTGAACCATGTCATGTCACATCATTTATTCAAGCCATCACAGAAAAAAAAAAATCATAGTTCTGTCTCAATAAATCAAATCTGTTAAGTTGAAAATCCAGGAAGTGAATCAGTGGCATTGAAACTTAATGGCTCCCAAATGAAATGCTTCATTTTTCAAAGCCTCTAATGGGCATAGTAATTTCTTATTTCACAGACTGTAGCAAATTTACCAAATAAATTAAAAGCACATATTTCTGGACTATGAATGACAATAAAAATTTTGGCACTGAAAGACTAAGGGAAGTCATACTGTCTTCCTCTGGACAGTGTCTTGCTCTAACTGACTGAATTGATATTCTGGATTGTTCATATACAACCAATCTATGCAGGAGTGCATATCTTGTATGAACTTCAGAAAAAAATAAATCAGTTTTGCTTTTAAAACAAAACATTATTAAAGGACATAAATTTCTAAACCATTTCTCTACAGTAACCAATAATAAGCTGATCATTCACATGCTTACCAGAGCTAGAGAAAGCCCATGCAAGTCATTAGAGTGAGCAGTTACCAGATGTCCAGGGCTACCTACAGATTGCTTAGTCTATTCTAAAACTAAGCTGAAAGACCATTAACCCATGCTCCAAATCAATAGCATAAATTAAAGCTTGACTCGCAGGAATTTTGGAAGTGACACAGTGGAAGGCAGCAGAGGCCCATTCCCTCCTGGAGCTTTTTTGTCTTGGTGGTGCAGGTTGGATTTCCGTTGCTCAAATCAGCTCCAAGTTCTCAGAAGTACTTCTTCATGCTCACTCATGGGGATTAACCCATGTTTTATGATTGCTTAGATGACTCTTCCTTCACAGATTTGCCTTTAGCATCTTCATCTCTCTATTCTATAGAATCAAGACATATTTTGTTTGGATTTTGTTGTCTGCTGGTTTTCTGCAGGATTGACTCTTAGTCTCTTCCCATCAGCTTGCAAATATTATTTGGGAGGACTATGTGACATACTTCTATACTGAATCAAAAAACCCTTAAGAGTCCTCTCCCCAAGACACCATTACTTTATTTTTACTTACATCTTTAACTGTGGTAAGCAAAGAATGCTTTAAAAAAATCACTTTTGCTGCAGAAGAGAAGAATCACTTTTTAATGATTCAGTTTTGATATGCTACTCTAGTATACACATTGAGCTGCCACATTTTTAAAGGTATAGTCTTGCATCTTAAATGTCATTAAGTTTAGGAACTACTTTAAAATTTAGTCTTGCACAGAAAATGAAAAATCAATATTTGATAGTAAAAATGAATACAAAATTAAGCCATTTATTTCAGGCAGTGTAATCTTAAGTACTTGATGTCTCAAACCCTTTGACTACACTCTGAAATGAATACCTACAAGAACATTATTATTTCAAAAGATATTAAAAAAAAAAAAGTTGGTTTTTCTTACTTCTAACTCACACTATACAGCTCACTCTTGCAGTCTTTCTCAATTACCTGGGCAACTGAATGTCCATATATGCATACAGCTACTCTCCCTTCTTAGGAAATTTCAAGGGACAGGTGCTTTGAATTAGTTTGGCTCGCGATGAGAGACAGCTATGCTAATTCAAATCACTTGTTATATTGTAAGAGCAATTGCAAGTTTACCACAGATTAGGTTGCTTTTAAATACCTCTTTGGCATGCCTTATAACTTGAAATACAGGCTTTACTTTAACAATAGATGCCAAGAGTCAGGATGAGTGTTTAAGTTGAAAATTGTAACTCTAAGTCAAAGCAGAATTTAGTAATTCGGGATCTTTGAAAAGAAGCAGATAAGGCTGACCACAACCCACTACTCCTGCAGAGAGTAACAGCTACACTAACGCTTTCTATTTCTCTTCTTTTCATAATTCAGATTCTAAGAGTTCCCCTCCTTATATGCCAAAGTCCTTTCCTATTGTTTTTCAAAGATACTTCTGTAAATATCAGGTCACTCAGCTTAATGACACACAGTTAGTTAATCTTTCTACAAACTGTCTTAAAAATAACTATTCACACCTTTGGTTTACAGTCTTTGTGTCTCATCTTGGTGACCGAGCAATACCACAATCAATTATCACTGTACCTTGTTTTTAGAGAGAGCTGGGACTCCTCTCTGGAGCCCGGGAGAGGAAGAGCAGTGGATGAAAGGATCCTGATGTGCACCACTTTACAGCCCTTATTGCAGTAGTGGGCATTCCATGTGTACCAACACAAGAGAAACTGCTGGGAAGCGGGAAAGGTGAGTGTAAATCTTCTCCTGAATAAACTTGGAAGGTGGGGGATGAAATTAAGCCAGGGAACATGGGGTCAGCATGTGGCAGACAAGTGATGTGATGAAATCATGTGTGTCTTCAGCGTGGGGAAGACTGCCAGCTCAAGGCTCTTGACAATATGATGTGCAACAGGCGGATTTCCTGGATGTCCAATTCCTTTAGGAAGAAGAGGTTCCACCATTTTTATGGCTGGATTAGTGTAAAAGTGCTGATAAGAAAAGGCACCTTTCCCAGACTCAGAGAACACCGGAAAAGCGTTAAGAGCTGTCTGTACCAACAATTTTTCTCTGGAGCTCATTTATCTCAACGTTTACATGTTTAAGAAGTTAAAACCATCGTGAAATTACAGTGTGGTTTTATTGCAGTGGAATTTACTTACTAAGGTTATCCAAATTATAGCTGATGTTTCTGTTGGAAAAAAATCTCTCATGGCCTGCACACAAATCCATATTCCTCTCACTTCTAAAGGCTTCACCTATGTAGTGTGATCAACTTGTCTTTCCTTGACAGGAAATTACATTTCCAATGACCCTCTTGGGATTATGTTTTTCAAGTACTGAAGGTCTGTTGTCTTTACTAATGTAATGCAAATCTGCAGAGTACCAGGGCTGTTTTCTGAAGCAAAGACCTAAATGTATACCTAAAGTCTTGCCTTTTAAGGACAATTTCCACACTGAAACACAAGCTCCATGCTACTATTTTCTTAGCACTAGACACAGGGTAAGACCTTTCATCCCACCACTCATTCCTGACTTACGCAGTAGATTTATCATTTTTATGGGGATGATTCTCTGGCAGTATTGTTAATGAAACTTGTTAAAAGAGCCAAATAAACCAGGCTGGGTGAGCCGGGAAGGAGCAATTTTTTTTTACCTTTCTAAATTGATCATTTAGCAATCTGGGTGCAATCAAAGAGTTGAATCAGCTCAACTGAGGCAACTGATACCATCTCAGAAGTGATGATGAAAAAGGCTTATAAACTTTTTAAACTTAGGCTGGTCACTAAAAGAGTTGTAACATGGACCTGCCATTTTTTAATGTTTCTGTAATACAGAATGAAATAGTGCCTCAGACAAAAATCATGGATAAAGCAGTAATTTATATTCATAGGTTTTTATTATGTCTTTGTAGAAGTGTGTCAGTCACTCACTGATCCTTATAAATTACATTTCAAAAAGCAGTTGGGCATGCAAATAGGCTCTCTAAGGGAAGCTAGTAGCACAGCTTACAGATGGCATTAAGTGAAGCAAGTAAGGAAGCTACTACTAAAGAAATCATTACTTTTTAACTGTAATATTATCCACCTCTACATGAAAAGATAATGTGTTAGATTGCTATGGCTGAGAGCTGCAAAAAATGCAAAAAGGCAAATTGAACACTTTCTATTTTAAGATTTAAATGTACATACTCTTGTAGCAGAATTACATCTTCTCCCAGAAGACTGAAAATGTCTTCTGTTTATTCTGCTGTGTATACCATGGGATAAACCCGAATAATCCCATAAAACCACTAAAATGCTCTTATTTCCTGCTAAAAGGCAGTGTTATCAGTATATATTGGTGTGGAGCCCCTCTGCAGACCACAAATGGAAAGGATACAGCTGCCTAACTTAGGCAGCTAGAGCAGGTTTGAACATCCTTTCCCTCACATTACTGCTGCCCTCTCAGGACCCATACCTGGAAGTGGAGATTCTTTCTGATCATATTTCACAATCCTCTCCTTCTCCCAGAGAACATGTAATGGTGTGTCTAGCCTGTGATTAACAGTTCCGAGCCATCTTCATCCATGACATTACTATTTACAGTCCATTATTTTCAGGTGAGCCCAGATCACCACCTGGCTACTGTGAGAGGTCAGAAAGCCCAGTTCTGGATGCAGCACAACACTGCTCACCCTGTGCAGTAAAAGTGTGAGCTTCACACAGCAATAACCCTAAAAGACCACATGACATGGCAAGCTGGTCTCTAAAGGTCTTTCATAATACAAAATATTTCTATGCAGTTTTCTTCATCAGTATGTGATCAAACTGTGCAGAAATGCTCGTGAGTTGAACTCGGGTGCCTGGCTAAGAAATAAACTCCATTCAGTGCCAGAAAGTCCATGAAGTCTAGAGAGAAAGATGAAGAATTCCAGGAACTGCACAAATCACTTTGTACTGAAGCTTCAAACTAAGTAATATGCAATGAGGTCTATGGCGTGATCTCTCCAGCAGGGGAGAGGTAGTTATTAAGGCCTGAAGTCAAGATCTAACTTGAATAATTCTAGAGAGATAGTGTGAGTGTGTACAGTGCTTCTCAATGCTAACTGAACTATAATTTAGCACTGGCATAGCTGACAGAATGGGAAAGTATAACAGCATCTATGCAATATTTTTCTTAGATTCTCAATTGTATGCAGTCCCTGTAAGTAAAAAACAGTCTTCAGTTTTATCTCCTTACTTGCTCATTTCATTCTCTTACTCAAAAATTTTCAGAGGTTTTTTCCTTGCTACTCTTGCTTACTCTTCTAAAATGCCGTTGCTATGTAGGTGCTGCACTGGGACCAGACCTTGAAAGCTGTTGCCTACATTCTTAGTCCCAATAGTCTCTTGCTTGCTGTTCTGCGTTATACAAACCACAATTCACATTATGTATTATTCCATTCTTCAGTTTGGCTCTCTCCCTGATGGGTTATCTTAATCTTGAATGTTTCTAAAAATAATGCTTCTATAGTGCTTTGTAGTATTTTTTGCTCCATTCCTGGTCCTTCATTAGCATAATGGTAGGATAGATGCATATTGAACTAGAAGTTGATTTAGTGCAGTGCTCTCAATTCCTATTGTAAGGTCACAACTGGATGTCATTAGAGACTAATAGTAAAGCTGCTGGCATACACTGCCATTGTTTGGTTCTTATTTAAGCTTTTGAAAACAAAAATTAGCATTTAAAACACTGAAAAGTGTAAATTACTAAGCCCCTAGGCACTAGAAATATCCACAGAGTAGGACTCAAGGTAGGTCAGCCTGGCTGTTTTACCCTAGATTACCTTGGTATCTGCATTAGTGATAGACCATGCCGTGGGATTCTTCCCACACACAAGGGTGTCAACCTTAGCAGCCAAGTAGTTATGCTTTTGCACAGCAGTGTTACACTGAGATTGGATTTCCTCCAGCCAGATCCAGGGCTGGCACTGAATCACTACCACTGTATGGCTATTCCTCAGGAAATCTCTGTTTAACACATCAGTATTACTCCTGTATCTAGAGCTGATGACACACCAGTGCTAAATCTTCCACTGACCTCAGGAGTTTTCAATTTACTTTGTTTTCTTCATTTTCCTGGAAAAAATGTAGTAAAGATGGTGCCTTGTTGTGGTTTATCATAGCTTGGTTTTTAGTTAAGGAGAATCTGCCAGCCATGGAAGTGATTATCTGCGAGGAGCTGTAGATATTTCTGGCTTCTATTTCAGGCTTTAATGTTGTACAGTTACTTGATTAATGGCTTTGACTTCTGACAAAGAGATTGGTAAAATGTCTCAGCCTTTGTCATGATCAGGTAGTAGCTCATAGACCTTATAAACTAAAGCTGAATCACAGAATGGTTTGGGATAGAAAAGGCCTTAAAGGTCTCATTACAGCCTCCCTGACACAGGCAGGGACATCTTCCACTACACCAGGCTGCTCAGGGACCCATCCAACTTGGCCCTGAACACTTCCAGGGGCATTCACAACTTCTCTGGGCAACCTGTTCCAGTGCCTCACTACCCTCACAGGAAGGAATTTCTTCCTAATATCTAATCTAAACCTACTCTCTGTCATTTTAAAACCATTACCCCTTGTTGTATCACTACAAACCCTTGTCAAAAGTCCATCAACATCTCAATGACAGCTTCCTGCTGCCGATAGCTTGACAAGTCTATGCTGCACCTTGCAGCATCACGATGAAGAGACACTGTCAAATTGTTGTCAACAGTCTGCCACTGTCCAAATACAGCCTCATTATCCAGCATGAAAGTGGACACGCAGGTGCTGCCATGAAGCAGACTGTCCTGACGACAACATGTATGGCCCTCTCATTCTGAATTCTGGAGCTGGTGCTCCCCACCTCCTGCCCTAAGCATTGCACAGTCTGGAAGGTCTGTCCCAGATTTTGCTTTTCACATGAGATTAAGCAAGCTGTATGGCCATATATTCAAAACATATGGAGTCCTTGATCCAAGACATAAGCTTGCATAAAGCCACAATATTATTCATGACACTTGATCAAAAAGTCTTGCCAGTCTTCCTAAAACAGAATTTGGAGTCTTGAGGATTAGGATCAATTGTATCCTTGAACTCTCTAATCACAGCACTGTTCTAAGCACATGGGAGCAATTAAATATCTTTATAGAAAAGTGAGGAAGACAGCAAAGGTGAGTTTTCCTAATGCTCAAGAGACAGAACAGACTGCAGAACACATCAGAAAGGAAAACAAGCTCTGGCTAGAGAGACATGAGTCAGAGGCTGACTGCCTCTGAGCAAGGCACACAGATGACTGCTTTGCATTGCTTGTTACGTGGAAACACATGGTGTGCACCCAGGGCAGCTGCTGGCACACACTTCACTGCTGAAAAATGTGCAAGGAGAACATAAAGTCCCCAGACCAAAACAACTCTCACATAACTGAACACAGGTCATTCCATGCATTAGGGGCCTAATGCACCCTCTGTGACACACTGCCAACTGTTTAGAACACTACTCTTACTTTAAATATTGGATTTTTTGATTGTTTTTAAACAGAAAGGACTCCACTACAAGTTGAAGTATATACATCAGAAGGAACAGAAGTTTCATCCAGTGCAGCAGATGCATCCATCATTTCTGGAGCACAGAAGAATTAATTCTTCAACTTCTTTATTTATATATGCAAGCTGAGTGTAAAGGATTGGTAGATTTGTATAAAAAACTGGCATATATTACTTTCTTTTTTTGCAATTGTCAGTGGTCTACCAATTTTTTATTTTAGAACAAATCCCTGACCAGTTCTCCAATATGTACAGGTAATTCACCTTTTAAGTTTTCAAAGATGATTCATTTCTATCGACATAGTAGAAATACCATCATTTGTTTATTTCTAAATAGATCTTAAACTCAGTTCAGTGCAGTTTTGTTAGCAAAGGACTTAACTAAATACTAAAGGCTTCTATCAAAAACCTCGAGTCTCTGCCCTTCAGAACAACACAGTTGATGAAAAGGCACTCTGATCTATCTGTGCAGAAATAAAACATTCATTCCATCTTTCAGTACTCAATCATGATCATCTTCACTGCAAGTGAAGTGGAAATACCTGGAAATGGCTTCTGCTTCCTTTTTCGATGGTGTGAAAGAGTGATTTCATCTGAGTATCACCCATTACTTTCCCTAGCTTTGTAGCTATCCTGAATAATTTCCTTCTATTTTGTGTTTTCACCAAAATTAGAGAAATTGAAATGCTTGGAAGGATCAAACTTATACACACTTGCACTGATGCTTGCTGTTACAAAGCTTAGAAAAACAACTCTCCTATCTGTTTGGCACTCACAGAAAATTCTTTGTGTCAGGAAGTGGCACTAAAGTTTCTTTCCCTTCCTTCTCCCCCTCTGGCTTTGTTGTCTTTCTGACACACACTTTTTAACTCTTCAACAGCTGGAGAGGAAGAAAAAACTTTGTGGTTTTTCATCACAAGGTCAAAAGCACTATATTTCTCCTATTCTTTATAACAGATTTGCAAGTAACTTTTTGTGACTGTAACTTTCTGTAGTTTAACCACAACTCTCTTGCAGAAATGTTTCAAGAACCAGAAATAGTTCCCACAGAAGAAAGGAGAGGGATGGGGAAGAGAACCATTTTTGTGCTGAGGCTATAGTTACCTCCCTCTGAGATATCCCATGCACTTCTTTTCATTTCACACACAATGCCTTCTCAGATGTTAAACTAAACCCTACATCCAAAGCTTGTATGTTCTACTTTCTTTTACTATCACTTTTGAGCAGTTTCTGCCTCTATCCTTTGTTATATGGGTTTCTGACCCACTCAGAAAATTATACCAAATGGTTATTGAACAGAAAAGGTGAAACATGATTAATATTCTGAACATGCAGTTAGCCAGAAAAATGGGAAAAGCAAGCTGTTTTCTTCTCTCACATAGAAGTAAGGAGAAAAAAAATCTATCAAGACTGAAAGACTGCGGGCTGTTTTGTCAAGGGAGGAGAGAACTGAGAGGAAACATTAGAGTGGTCTTCAAACAGAAGAAAGGTTTCTGCAATGACAAAAGGAATCCTTGATGCCACGACCTTTGTGTAAGAAGCAAATGTAATTGTATCAAATTACACAAGCTGTAAATTTAGGTTAGACATCAGAACAGACATTACAATAGCAAGGATAATTGAGCACTGGAGGAGACTATGAAATAATCACTAGAGAAGGTTTTAAAAAACAGTCTAGACTAGAAACAGCCTGGAAAGATACGGCTGCAACTGAAGCTGAGGCCTCTTCATGCCCTGAATATTCCCTGGAAATAAAACTAAACACCCAGAATTGATTAATCTGTATTTTATAATAAAACAACAAATACTGAAATTTTTCCTCCCGACCAAAAACATAAGTGGGAAACCTTGATCCATGTTTTGCATCTGGCAGTACCAGAAAGTACTCTTCCTCTTGCTGCTCACCTGTAGACCTGCACTGTTTTACAGTCTGCTGCATTCTTCTGGCACAAAGACCTACCACCATGTTTTCCAGACTGTCTCATTTAGCCCAAAGTGGTCTACATTTGTTCCTAGAATGGAAATGAGGTAATTGGCAGAGACAGCAGCAGAACTGTCAAAAATTTAGTCATTTTATTAATGACTATACAAGTGTTTCATCTTGTTTATCATGCAACTGTACTTATGACTGCCTAACTTCAATGACACTAGAAGAGAAAGGACAGCCCAATACACAAAAGAAGAAAAATAAGCTCTTGCTTTAAACATGATCAAAAGATTTTGATTTCATGGTTGGGTTGCTGTTGTCTGTGAAGAGATCCTTATCATGCTGCACATTACGTAAACCAGCACTGGCAGCAGAAAACAGTGGACTAAAAAAAACTCTGAAAGAGAAATGCACAGCTTTCATGCACCAAGCTTGCAAAAAATTTGTAGGTAGAAAAATCATTTTAGGAGAACAAAACCCCCTATATTCAAAAGAACAACATGCAAATCTCTGGAATTCTTGACTTGGTCCTCAGGAACTGCCAAGCACAGCTTTCTAATCTCTCAGTGGGCATTTTCTGGCTGGAGCCAGGAAGTCAGCATTCAGAAGCTGTATCTCCTAAGTGCCCAGTTTGCTGGGCACACAACCGTCTGCATTTTGCATTCCTGAGGGATTCCTGACCAGTATCAAAACACAGAAAAGCACACCTGGCTACTTTTGAGACACATGACAAAGTGATTATCTGTGATAAAGGTGCTATAATTTTACCCAGCTGTAGAAAGGAGCATAGGATATTTCTGAGAGATTATCCCAGACCACATGTGTTACTGGGAGACAGAGAAATGTGGGCACAGCAGGTCAAGTCTTGGGGAAAATCCTGAACTGCTTTGCACAGATCACTTGACAGTTTGAGAAGAACTGCCCACAGCAGCCTCTGCAATTTCCTTCTTGACATTTCCCAAGGGAAAAAAAGTACTTTATCAATTAAAGATCTTATCTTAGAATTTCTGCTGCATCTCCAACACAGCCAAAAAACACCATTATGAACTTGCCTATACCTACAAGGAGTCTAAGTTCCCATGAGAAATAACCCTCCAGCAACAGTGTCTGGAATGCTTTTGCCCTTCTACCTGCAAAGCAGCAGAAACATTAGTGTGTGATTACGTGACTGTTTTCACTGGGCTGTGACCTTTCCAGCCAGGAGCACAGGTAAACACAGAAAAAAGGCAAAAGCTTGGGTCAATTATGTCATATGTGATGGTCTCGAATGACTGTGACATACTGTGTATGATATGTAACTGGGTCAAGGAGAAAGTTTTTTTCCTCATGGTCCAGTATTTGGCTTCCATAGAAGTTCTTAAGTTCTGGCCATTTTTCTCTAACAGCTGTGAAAAAAAAAACCAAACAAACAAAAAACCACCACATTTTTATTGCCACACTTTTCTTTTACCTCAGAAATATCCTCCGAGGATGATGTGTGCATTCCACTTTTAGCCAGTGTCTCTGCCATAATAATATCACAGTGACATAGCATTTATTGAAAATGACAGTCTGACAGATGGTAGGGCAAACCCTTTAATCCTAGTTCTCGACAGTGTAGTACATTGCACATCTGATGCCACAGAAAGTTTTCCTCATGTATGTGCTCCTTGAAGTCTTCAAACTCTTAAAGAAATGATGGAGGTGTTTCAGTTGCAAAAAACACCATGCACCCTCAGATGATCAATAAAATGTCTGTGGTTTGATAGATAGTACATGATATAGCACCTTACTAGCTGAAGAGTTAGACAGAAAAGAAGAGGGAAAGAAAAAGATTTTGGGAAGTTTTCAAAAAGTTCCTTCTGTGCAGCTGTCAGGACACAGCAGCTGACTGCTGTAAGAGGCTGCAGGAGATCACACAGCACATAGAGAAGAACCAAATGATCAGGTCTAGCCACCATGAGTTCATGAAAGGCAGGTTCTGCTTGACCAACCTGATCTTCTATGACAATGTGACACGCTCAGTGAATGAGGAAAAGGCTGTAGATGCTGTCTACCTGGACTTTAGTAAACCCTCTGACACCATTTCCCACAGCATTTGCCTGAAGAAACTGCTGATGGCTTGGACGTGTGCACTGCTCACCAGGTAAAAACTGTCTGGATGGCCAGGCCCAGAGATGGTGGCGAATGGAGCTACATCCAGCTGGCACCCAATCATGAGTGATGTTCCCCAGGGCTCAGTACTGGCACCAGTCCTGTTCAATATCTATTGATAATCTGGATGGGGGCCTCAAGGGCACCCTGAGTCAGTTTGCAGATGACACCAAGTTGGGTGTGACTGTTGGGAAGGGTCTACAGAGGGAGCTGGACAGGCTGGATTGATGGGCTGAAGCCAATTGTATGAGGTTTATCAAAGTGAAGTGCCAGGTCCTGCATTTGGGTCACAACCCTCTGCAGCACTACTGACCTGGCGAGGAGTGGCTGGAAAGCTGCTCAGCAGAAAAGGACCTGGAGATGCTGGTCAACAGCTGGCCTAAAATAAGCTTGTGTGTGCCCAGGCAGCCAAGAAGGCCAATGGCATCCTGGCCTGTATCAGCAACAGTGTGGCCAGCAGAATGAGGGCAGTGATTGCCCCTGACACTGGTGAGGCCACACCTAGAACCCTGTGTTGAGTTCTGGGCCCCTCACTACAAGAAGGACATTGAGGTGCTGGAGCACATCCAGAGAATGGCAACAGACCTGATGAACATTCTGGAACATAAGTCTTACAAGGAGCTGTTGAGGGAGCAGGGGTAGTTTAGCTTGGAAAAAAGGAGGCTCAGAGGGGACCTCATCACTTTCTACAACTACCTGAAAGGAGGTTACTCCCAGGTAAAAAGCAATAAGACAAGAGAATAGAGGCTCAAATTGTGCCAGGGTAGGTTCAGATTAGATAACAGGAAAATTTTATTCATAGAAAAGGTTTCCAAGCCTTTGGAACAGGCTTGTCACACCATCCCTGAAAGTGTTCAAAAAACACATAGATGTGGTACTTAGAGACACGGTTTTATGGTGGGCTTAACAGTGTCAGGTTAATAGTTGGACTCAATGATCTTAGGGGTCTTTTCCAACCTTAATGATTCTATGATTCTATGAGATAAAATGGTCTTTCGTGGAACATATTTCAGGTCATCAAGTGCCAGAATTAAGAAATCAGAAGATACACAAATAATTTCTCTCTTCATTACAAAGAAAAATGCAATTTTTTTCCCAGATAACAATAATTAGGCTGAAAGGGAAAAAAAAAAAAAAGGTAAAAACCAGCAACAATTCCTTGTTTGGGTTTTTTCTGCTTATTTCCATATAAATAATGTGGATACATTCAAAATGTAGGGTAGAAAATATAAATTATAAATGATTTGACAATCCTTTCTCTGAATCAGAATTTTACTTCACAATTACTGTCCAAATTAAACTTTCATGCTTAAATAGCACAACATAATATATTTTTGTGATCCTATGTACTGGAGGATCATCAGAGGAATTTCCAAGCCAAAGGTTGTGTGTCTCCCAACCTAAGAGATATGCAGCAAGCCAGTGCCTTTCAGAATAACCTCGGAACTATGCCATGAAATATGTAACTGTTTAGGTGTTGCTTGCCCTAAATACATTGCTTTACCAATGTGTCAGCAGCTGGGACTCAAGAGATGAGTTTCAGATTTGGGGGGTCTCTTGCCCAACCCGTTGCCTCTCACTGAAATGTACACCCATTGCCCCACAAACCATGCAGACCAGCTGCCCTATGAATTTGGAGAGAGGTGGAGGTAGGAGGCATTGAAGCTGGGAATTGGGGAAGGGAAGGAAAGGAAATCACTGCATTAGGGCTTTGATGAGGAAACAGAAGGGTGAATTGGAAAAAGAGGAGGTCTTTTGGGTAAATTCATTAGATGAGATTGGGTAGGACAAGAAACAGTTAAACTTGTGCAGGTAAAAGGCTTTGAAAATTAAATGCATCTGCATGACTGAAAGCTTGTAAGGAGCCACCATGTAACTTAAACATTGACACAAAATTTTTCTGGACCACTGTGCACAGAAATGACACTGAACCCTGGCAGGATGGATTCTCTGTTTGGAGGCAGTAGAACCAAACTTCTCCTCTGTATCACCTCTGTATCTCTCTAGTGGTTCTCTCTCACAAGATGATCTTCAATTTTCTCTTAGGTTCTCTCAGATTTTCTTTGTATTTTCAGCTTACACTGGTTTTCCATGGCATTGACCAACAGTATGTTCTCCTCAGCTGGCTTCTTCTGTGTTAGGAATGTTCCCCATCTGCAGGTAAATTTGAAAGCAAGCAAATTTTAATTTTCTAATTAAATTTTAACTTTACATAATAATATTACTTCTGTATAATAAAATATAACATTTATATAATAATATTTATCATTAGATTTTAATTTTGTATTTCCATATTTTATAAGAATAAAAGAACAGCTATAATGGATCAAAGCAAAGGTCCATCTAGCCCAGCAGGTTCTACAATGGGAAGAGGAATTTAGCATTGTGGGTGCTCCTTGATTTTGAATTAGAAGTAGCGAAAAGGATGGATGCAACTGTCCCTAGTCAAAGAGCATTTGACATATCTCCAGAATGAACAGAGAAGGTGTTCTTAAAGCAAGCAGCCAGATGTATGCAAAAAAACATCCATGTGATTTGTTCTCAGTACACCCCTACCATACATCAGTGAAGCAGTTATGAGCTGACTCCTTCCAACCGTTTGTGGCTTCTTGTTTGTGGATTCATGCCTTGCCTAAATTGAAATCAGCAGGAGCATCTACTCCTAGACATAATCTGGCTGTGTCAGTTGCCAACAGCAATTACAGGAACTCATGGGGAACATTGGCTGCAGGTTACTGAAACAGATGTCAGTTGTAACAACACAAGCATGAGGCTGAATTTCAGACTGCAGCAGCCCAAGGTGCCATGTGCAAGCTCCAACAGGTCCAGGCACAAATCAGACCGCCACCTAAAAATCACAATTTGCAACCATCATTCAGATTCCGAGCAAGCCTTACTTTCATTTGCCTCATGGAATCACAAACACATCACAGTATTAAAATCCTTTTTTATTTCCTATTAAGGCTTTCTAACCTTACCAAAGGTATAAAAAGCAGAGAGGTGGAGATGTGACAACAAGCAATTAGAAACACAGGCTCATTGCTATCGCAGGAGGACAGTCATTCTAGGAATAAGGCTAATGAAATTTAGAGATTAATTGTACTGGAAGCCTTTTTTAAAAATGTATTGAATTTTAAAGCATATGCCAATAAATGTTTCTGAAATTTTTTGTTATTATCACTCACAAATGTGCACCCTTTATAAGTCACATCTCTGCTCTGCATACATGAAAAGAGGAAAACATTTTGAAAATGCTGAATATGCTTATCCAAATAATCAGTACAGGCCTGTCTGCCTCATGTTAATGTCTGTCCTGAGCCTGCCCCACTTTGTTATCTATTCAATCTTATGGCCACAAGCAGAGTCCTGTGTCCTTCCAAGGTGCAAACCCTAAGGTGAGAGCAGGATCAACACAGCAGAGTGAGTTTTACCACAGCTTACATTGTAGCACAAGTCAGGCCTGGGTCTACAAGTTCTTCAAACACTTCACAAAGGCACTGATAGTCCCAGCTCCCAGAGCATATCCTGTACTCTCTAGGAGTACCCCTTCTCCCCTAGGGAAAGCCACAGGAGGTAATATGTGGCCTGTTTTCTGCATTATCTCAATATCCTGGGAGAGTGCTAGGCCAGCATGAAGAAAACAGCTGCCCATGTACTGGCCGTTGCCCCACTACACACAGGCAGCAACCTACCTGAAACTTCTGAAAGGAGTTCAGCACAAAGTACGTTTTCCACTAAAAGACAAAACATTCGTATCACTAATAATACACAAATTGACTGAAACGGGCCATTGTCATAAACATTGCCTATGAAAAAGACTAGTTTTATATATAGCTAGATAAATTACTCATTGAAAACTGTCTTTAGCTTCTTTCTACATTGTTCAAACCACAACTAGGAGAGGCCCTGTCCTTCCTGCCAGAGAGGGACATCAAGCACTGTAAAGCCTTGGCCAGGAAAGACTATGAGAGGAAGGTGGAAAGAATGTGATCTTTAAGGATGGCAAACTGAGCATGGAGTGGCAAACTCATAAAGCCTTGTGTGCAAACCCTTAACCAAAGAGCAGTGACACTCTAACTCCCTGCTCGGGTGAGATGCATTGCCTGTACCACACTGACATCCATGTCCACAGCAAGACAGGTTACTCTCTTTGTCAAATTGTCTGCAGGTGCAACTTCAAGTGTCGGGAAAGCTCAGCAAACAGCAGCCATCCTATTCACCCATGCTTTCCAGCTTTTTCTACTTTGTGGCTATTTGATTTGTCCTCCTGTGCTCCTGGAAGATGCAGGAGATGTGGTGGATATTTTCTGCCTGCTCTGGCTACCTAAGTCAGATCCTGGCACAGTTTCAAGCCTGCCTGAGTGCCTGCTAAAAACATTTAAAACCAAAGGTAATGTCAACCACAAATGTATTTCCTTTCACAAACTGCACTAACCTTGAGGTGAATTAAGACATGTACATGTTTTCAAAATCTGTGCTAGTATTATCCCACCTGTAGAGTATAAGTAGATTTTATAGGTTTTGAAATAAATGGGCTGCATTCTGTATATTTTTAGATCTTAAAAAAGAAATACATATTTGGAAAGCCCGACTCTACAAGGACTTTTTAAAAGAAATACAGGATACAGTGTTAGAAAGCCAGGAACAAACTTGGCCTCAGGTTTTTCACCTCCACTGCTGCTCATCACGACCCTCTTGGCTTGAGAGTTGGCAACAGAGATCTGACAAGTCAAATAAAATAATAAACAAGTTTACACACACACATATATATGCCAAACCATTAGTTTGGTTCAATAAAATATACCTTCTGGAGGCTTTATCATGTACAAATAGTCTCTCATCCCACATTTCATCATGACTGCCAAAAGTTAAGGTAGTTTTAAGACCTTTAATTTATTTCTAAATAAATTTCTAAAGGGAATATTTAACTTTGTTACAATTTATCTCTCTCAAAGTTCAATATCAGACTAGCAAGTTGATGAGAATGATCACTGCTTTCCAGTGCCAAAGTATGAGGGAAGTTTTGACTGGTCCCAGAATAGGGGTAGAATGGGTGCAAACAGCAACGCACCTGCATTCCTACAGGAGATCCCTATAGGATATATGCTCATATGAGCACAAAAATCCCACCAAAATACCACTCAATTACGCACTAGAGAGAAAAGGGGTTTGTAAAGGGAATCACCTGGAAATCAGCAGTTTTGTCTCCGAAACAGGGGCATACACAACCTCTAATGGTACAGTCAGCAGAGAACAGCCCACCCTCTGGCGACAAGCAGCTGCTCTTGTTTGTAGAGATTACAAAAAAAGGAATTCTCCTGGGAGAAGAATTTGTTTAAGCCTCCTCTATTTTCTCAATTCTTTCATAACATCCCCAGGTTGGGCAAGAACTATTATCTTCCCTTTCAGGAAACAGTGACCCAGGCAGGACCCACACCTCAGCAGCTGTACTGCATAATAACCATTTTCTAAGCTCTACTTGATAGTGGGCTGCTGCAGCCAAGCGTGAGCAGAGTGGAAAAGTCTCTAGTTAAAACGGTAGCACAGAAAATACCAAGGGAGACCAGATAAACACCCATCAGCAGCTTGCTGTACCTTCTGCAAACTAGGTGTAAATACACTTCTGATCTGCTCCAGCCATGCCTCGGCCTTGACAGAGAGCATCGCCCCCAAGGCAGAGGACACCTGCAGAATTTCAAAAAATAAATTTCAATGTACTGAAAGAAATTAGCTGTTAAAATCAATATGCGAGTCGCAGTTAGCCGGAGTATTTTATGTGGCTATAGATAGCAATTTCTGCACGTTTCGGCGGAGTCCGGAGGCGGCTCTCGGTGCGTGACGGCAGCCGTCGGCAGGCGAGCAGGCGCGGGCACATCGCCCCTCAGCGCGGGCCGCTGCTGCCCCCTGCCGGCCGCGCCGCGCCACCGCGCGCTCGGCGCAGCCACAGCGCTCGCCCTGCCCCAACGGCGGCACCCGGCGGTAAAAAAAGGCTAAAAAAACACCCCCAAAGCTGGTATCGACACGCTTATCCAACACCCTGATAATAGGTCCGAATTACATTTCTTGGATATGTTTTATAACTCTGATTTCTCCAAGATTTTCTAAAAAAAGAAAATAAAAAAAATGCAGAAGGCAAAGTCCATTGCATAAAAAAAGCAACAGACTTAAATGGAATGCAACATGATTTGCTTTTCAAGTATTAATAAAAAACCACTTACCATGACTTCTTTTGTTAGCTCCCATCATCTTCGAATACCTAGCATAAAACTTTAAATCCTGGTTAAGTTTAGCACAAACACAGTCAAATGAGAGCATTTTCATGAGCTCTAAGGACTCACGGAGTTTCTTGATACTCATAAATAACGTACACTCAGAAACATGCCTAAGCACTCAGCTGACTGGCACAGAATGGCCTGGCTACAGGAACCTATTTCCCATCTGCAAGGATGGAGTAGCATGGAGTATTAAACACATTCTGTATATTCCTGTGCCCTGTCTAAACACTGCACTCAAATGAACAGGCTTTAACGGCAGCTGAGAGCACTATCAGAAATTTCTCTCAACACCCCTGCATACATCAAGAACGTTCCACCCTGCAAGGGGCACAGCCAACCAATTCATGCCACCCATACCTATGAGGCAGCTGACACATCAGTAAAAGGGAAAAATCTGAACTGGAGGGAGTGTAGCAGGCACCTCTGCCTGCTTGTTCCGGCAGAGACTTGTGGAGAAATACCCTGGCACTTCAGGCGCACAGGAAAATGATCAGCATCAGATCTCTCTACACAGCAAAATGAAGCAGTACCAAGTAGCAAACTCCCACACTGAACTCCTATTCGGAAGAACTGAAGACTTCACCAGCAAAAAGGTAACAGGGTGATGGTACAGTAAGTACTCTCCTCATCACCTTTATGGTTACTCTGTGGTGACCACCTCTTACATTCAGAACCAACTGGTACTGAGTGACTGTTTTGGTACAAACTCCACCAGAATCCCTGTAGGACGCATCAACACATCGCAAGAACAAAAATGGAAAACAAAAGCATAGGGTACTTATCTGCTACTGTGTACAGCTTCAAAAGCTGACTCAAAGACTTGCCTATGAAAATTAAGATGGTGCTAAATATTAGCTAGATGCTTCATTTGTGTTTCTGCTTACACAGTCCTGGCATCACAGAATCTAATGTTTCCTATTCCACTGGAAAATGGTTGCACTGGGATTGTTGCAAACAATAAACCCAAAAGACATCACATGCCATGTACCTTTCAGCTCATAGAAACGTGGTGAGATCTAACCACGTAAGTTTTGAACACAGCTGTGACAAGTACAGGGATGCAATGCACATGCGAAACTATCTTCAGTCTTTGTGAGACAGGCAAAGCTGACAAGTGGATTTGGTCCCCTCAGGCTTATGTCCAGAAGACAAATGAAGTTACCAGATATTCAGTCTGCTTTAATGGAAGGAAAACAGCAGGCTATTGACACTGTGGCATTAAATGAAGTACCGGGGTAACAACCACTGTCTTCATATTCCTTCAGAGTTCTGAAAATGACAAAAAACCCACCCTTCACTGCAGTTTTTCCCCATTTCCCCACAGCTATCACTCTCTAAAAGGTCTCAGTTGCTATGATATTTTGTATCCTTATTCTTGATTGGATAGGTGTTACACAGCAGAATTGTGGTGGCTTGACCCCAGCTGGACACCAGGTGCTGACCAAGACACTCTATCACTCCCCTCCTCAGCAGGATAGTGTGGGAGAAACTAAGATGGACAAAAAAACCTCATGGATCAAGACAAAGGTGGTTTGATAAAGAAAAGGTAGCATATGGAAGTGAACGAAAACACAAGACTTATTCTCTACTTCCCATCAGCAGGCCATGTCCAGCTATTTCCCAGGAAGCAGGGCTTCAGTGCATGTACCAGTTGCTTTGGAAGACAAACACCGAAATAACACATGCCTGGCTCTCTCCCCCACCCCTTCCCTCTCCAACCTTCTCTTAGATGCTGTATCTGAGCACATGTCTTAGATTATGGAATATCCTTTGGTCAGTTGTCCTAGCTGTGTCCCCTCCCAAGATCTTGCCCACTCCCTGACCAAGGGGAATGTTGGAGAGACAGCCTTGATGCTGTGCAGAGCTACTCAGCAGCAGCCAAAAGATTGGAGTGTTTGTTATTGACACCTTTCTAGCAACCAGTGCAAAGCACAGCACTGTAAGAGATGCTATGGGAAAATTACCCCACCTCAGCCAGACTCAATAAAAGTGTTTAATTCAGCAAGGTAATAAGAATAAGTAATTTTTTAAAAATCATGTAATCAATTACTTGTTTCTCAATCTCTACAATTAATGTCATGGCAAGTATTTTCATTGCAACATTTTTGTTAACTTCTGCAAGTCTTTCCTGCATGTCAATACTCATTTGAGTAACTTTCCTTCACAGGAAAGGTCCCAGCTTTGCACAGGATCCTTTATTCTTCCAACTGAATCAGAGATAATTTGAAGGAACAGCTACCTTTTTAAAAGTCTGGATTCACCTGAAGTTGAGGTAGTCCTCCTCAGGTAAAACTCAATGTAGTTTGGGTACTGTTGAAGTACATCCAGTATAAATTCATAGTCACTTAGCATAAGTTTAAAAAAAGCAGCACAAAAGCCATCTGATCATAGCAGATGTATACAAATCAGATCACTATATGTAAATTAATTAATACTTAAAAGAAAAGGCCATTTAGAAAATAAAATATATCACAGAAAAACTGTTTCCAAAAGCAAGATACTTATAATAAATATTGTAACTGTGAGACTTTGAAATCTCTAGTTATGCTACTCAATGAAATGTAATAAGGAACTAAAATTTACTTTTTTTTAGCAGCATCTTAATTAGTAATCGTTAGCAACAACATTCAGTGCATATAGAACATTCTTCATCTGCTACTAATTAGAAAAGAAAATCTGAATAATGACTTGGAAAATCATATCCTAGGTATTAGCATACTAACAATGGGAATAAGAATTGAATATGTTTACGAAAGACAGGGAATTTGTCTACCTAATAGAAGCAGTTGATAACATTGCCAAGTTTGCTAAAAGGCAAGAGACAAGCTGCTATTCCAAATTTAGAGGCAGTAGGAAAAAGGACAAAGTTCCACTGAGTGTAGAACAGTGCTTCACATATTCTTGGACCTCCTGGAGAACATGCAACAAGGGGAAGCCTATTACCTGAATCTTAAAGAGTTTTTCTGTAGTGACGGAAAAAAAAAAAGGAATTTCCAAGTTGTGGAAACCAACAGAGCTTTTGGGGGAGGGGAGTGATTTCAAGCCTGTAGATACCTAGGTGTACAGTAATATCAAAGAAATGTGTTAACTAGTCTGCTGTATGCAGAAGTAGTTTACCACTGAGGTGTTACACATGGTCCACAGAGGTAGAAAAAAAACCAGAATTGAAATCTAGAGACAAAGCTTAGATTGTGACGCAGAATCTGAAAATCACTTCTACTGCAAGTATACTCCGAAACAATGAGAGCAGCAGAGGCTCAGAGCATGACTCAAGAAATCGTGCAAAACACTATTCTTTAAGACCTGGTAAAATTTCTGAGATAGACTTTATCAGAAGAACATGTATGAATTAAAATTAAGCTGTTTATATTAGAAAGTTAAACTCAAATGAAAGGCATGTTTTGAAACAAAAGGTATTTTTATTGGTTGCCTGCTAAGCCCCAGAGACTTCAGAAAGACACATTTTTCCTCTCAAGCTTGCAAACACACCTTTCATGCCCTTGGCGAAGTATTTCTCAATCTTTCTAAATCTTGCTAGACAGGCTCACAGAATCACAGAGTATATGTAGTGAGTTGTAAGGGACCCACAATGATGGGTCTTAAGTAAATGAACTATATGGGGATAAAACCTAGACTAAAGCATTGGCATTATTAGCACCTAATAAACTGAGCGAATCTCAGTCTTACAAAAAAAATGTATCATTTTGCTCACATAGGACCCCAGATTTCTTTTTTTTTTTTTAATACAAACTCCCCTTTATTAGCTTCCATTCTTTTACCCTTCAATCTTGATTTTCCACAGAGAATTATGCTTCTGCCCAGTAAACAGATTGATCCTCGTCTTCTATTATACATCTCTTTAATTGTAGCTTAGCTAAGACTATGGAAACTTGATGGCTTTTAAAGCAAAAAGAGAATCACAGAGCCACAGAATTGTTAGGGTTGGAAGGGCCCTCTGGAGATCATCTGGTCCAACCCCTCTGCAGAGGCAAGGGTCACCTGGAGCAGGTGGCACAGGAATGTGTCCAGGTGGGTTTTCAATCTCCAGAAAGGGGAAACGTCATGACCCCCCTGGGCAGCCTGTTCCAGTGCTCTGCCACCCTCAAGGTAAAGAAGTTCTTCACGAAAAGGTGGAACTTCTTGTTTTAGTTGATGGTTGTTACTCCTTGACCTTCTGCTGGGCACCACCAAAAAGGGTCTCGCACTATCCTCTGACACCTGCTTTTGAGATATTTATATGCATTAATGAGACTCACTCCCAGTCTTCCGTTCTGCAGACTGAACAGGCTCAGCTCCTGCAGCTCCTTGTCTCTCCTCAAAAGAGAGATGCTCCAGACCTCCCATCATCTTTGTGGCCTCTGCTAGACCCTCTCCAGTAGCTCCTGGCCTTTCTGGCACTGAGGAGGCCAGAGCTGGACACAGCACTCCAGAGGCAGCCTCACCNTCCTCTGACACCTGCTTTTGAGATATTTATATGCATTAATGAGACTCACTCCCAGTCTTCCCTTCTGCAGACTGAACAGGCTCAGCTCCTGCAGCTCCTTGTCTCTCCTCAAAAGAGAGATGCTCCAGACCTCCCATCATCTTTGTGGCCTCTGCTAGACCCTCTCCAGTAGCTCCTGGCCTTTCTAGCACTGAGGAGGCCAGAGCTGGACACAGCACTCCAGAGGCAGCCTCACCGGGGCCGAGCAGAGGGGCAGGATCACCTCCCTTCACCTGCCGGCTACACTGTTCCCGCTGCACCGCCTGGATCCCACTGGCCCTCCTGGCCACAGGGGCACTGCCGGTGTATGGTCAGCTTGTGATTCGCCAAGAGGTTGACGCTTCACCTCATTAACTTTTTCCAGTAACTACGCACAGCTTCATTTGTGACCCACAGACGTAAACATTTAAGTTTTAAGTTACTGAGATCTCAAGGTGCTCGCAGCAGAGGGGCTCCAAGAAGCGGGTTCCTGCACAGCCGTGCTGCAGGCTGGAGCCCCCCGAGCCGCCGGCAGCTCCCGGGCCCCTCGGCTCGGCCGAGCGCTCCCCCGGTGCCGCTCGCCCCGGCCAGAGGCGCCCGGAAATGGAAACGGGACACGGAGCCATTTCCCGTCCTCGCCTGCGCTTCCGG